>JAYXIM010043230.1:0-12528 GCA_037575425.1 Anastrepha fraterculus
TTTTAAGTCAAAGAGAAACACAATTTTTTTGATGTTGACGATATTAATCATTTTATTTGGTTCAAGTAGATTTGTTGACATCACTTTTTGAATATGATATCTCTCAAATGGCCGCCTTGAGCCTGTACGGCGTATTGTGCCCGTTTTGCAGCATTTTCCATAGTTTTAGCTAACATTTCGGCTGGAATAGCGGCTATTTCCTCACGGATGTTGTTCTTGAGCTCTTCTATGGTCTTTGGCTTATTAATATAAACCTTTGATTTTAACTATCCCCACAAGAAGAAGTCAGGTGGTGTTAAATCGGGCAATAAGAAATGAGCCTCATCGGACATGATGATTTTGTTCCAAAATTGCTCGTCATCTTCAGCCATTTCGATGACTCTTTGGGCCCATTCCAATCGACAAGGCTTGTCCACAGGCAACAATCTTTGCGTCAATTGAATCTTATACGGGAATAAATGCAAATCAATGCGGATAATTCGTTGTAAAGTGATCCGAGCAATGCTCAACTGCCGAGAACGGCGATTTTGGGATGTCCTTGGCGACGTGTCAACACTGACCCGTACAAGAGCAATTTGGCCTCTTTGGATTAGAAAGAGCATCACCAGTCGAAAACCTTTCGTACAAACGTTAGATGGTGTTCTTAGAACGCGCACTTTTCACATTATTTAATTTTTTATACGCACGTTGATTTTTCACAATTGGCTTCTTTTGTTGAATGTAAATTTCAACAATTTGGGAGCGCTTGCGTGGCATGTACTGTTCCATGGTAAAAATCTGCTTGGACTGACGCTTTCAATGCGGTATGTCATTAAGCGATCTGACGTCTCTGTCAAAAGATACAGGGTTGCCAGAAGGGTCCGTCGAATATGAGCAACCCTATATATATATATATATATACCTACGTATAACAATGAACAATTAAAAAATTTTAATTCGTGGCAAAATTAAAATGTAGGTTAATATATGGGTATCAAGCAATAAATGTTTCAAACAATTAACAAAGGTTTAATCAAAATTATTTGTGTATGGTGTTGTCACCTAACGCTTTAGGGAAAATTTGTGAATAATAGTGCAGCTCAACTAAGTATTAGGATGTGACAATCATGCAAATTTTAAGTGAAAATAGTTGAGCTAGAAAATAGTTCTTGAATGGCAGTGCCATTTATTTTTTTATTCAAAAAGCATTACATAAACGACCTATATTAGGCACTCCAGTAATATTTTTAGAAATTTAAAACCTACTAGCTTGTAAAATGGTCCACTTTCGGGTATTGTTGAAAAACTATTTTGCGGTAAAGGAGAATTCAATTTAAGAATCAAAGTTTTAATTCTTCGGATTCCAATTATACCAACGAATTATTCATTCGAAATAAAACGACTTCAAATCCCGATTAAATTGTGTTTCTTAATGACAATTGGTTGCTTCTCTTAAAGCATCAGATAGATCGGGCATCTAAAGAAATTACAATAAATTACCGACAAAAGTGCCATCTACCGTGTACACAATTTTTTACCTATCAAGCCGGAGTTCATCCATGAAACTTTATTTAAATCATTTGAACAGTTTCGGAGATTGCCGTAAATAAACAACAATTATCACCATATCGGAAGATTTATGGTGTTTGGAAATAACTTCGAACTTTAATCATATTTGCCACTTGTGAACTAGACAGCTATAGTATACAAACAGACAAGCAATGGAGCACATAAAAGTCAAAATAAAGGTTTCCATCAGTCAAAACATTTTTTATTTAGTAAAAAAAGTTATTCGGAAACAAAATTGTATGATTAATTTTGAGCAAACTTGTATTTGTATATAAAATGTTTAAGATATACACAAACTGTTGTAGCATTTGCCGGGTCAGGTCTGAGAAGTTTTCTGGATTAAATTTTGAAATCGTTGCGAAGTATTACTCTCTCTTCATTTGTGACCGTAATTTGTAAATAACACAAATAATATAAGGCTTTTGGTGCTATTTGCCACTGATTTATGGACATAGATTTGCGCCTAGATATGGAATACCTATATTGAACTTTATTTACTTATATGAATATATTTTGAATTTGTAGACAATTTTTCGGACATTTTTTAGTAAAAAAGTTGTAGCTTGATATTTTGAGGATACGATTTTAAGGCATGGTTAAATGTTCGCATGGCGGCCGCCGTAGCCGAATGGGTTGGTGCGTGATTACCATTCGGAATTCACAGAGAGGTCGTTGGTTCGAATCTCGGTGAAAGCAAAATTAAAAAATAAAAAAATGGCAAACCTCCGAGTGTATTTCTGCCATGAAAAAGCCCCTCATAAAAATATCTGCCGTTCGGAGTCGGCTTGAAACTGTAGGTCCCTCCATTTGTGGAATAACATCAAGACGCACACCACAAATAGGAGGAGGAGCTCGGCCAAACACCTAACAGAAGTGTACGCGCCAATTATTTATTTTTATTTTTTTTAAATGTTCGCATTTCTTGTCAAATTAGGTCATGTAACATGGCATAATGAAACTCAAGCATTAGAAATATATTGGCATTCGTGATTTAGCACAAAAAATTGCTTGGGTTTTTCACAATACTATGCACGAGTGGTTTTGATTTTATCGCGTTCTTAAAAATATGATCTTTTATCCAACGGTTGCTATAAACTCTTATATTATATAACTTAGTTGAGCACTTTTCAAAAATGTAGATTGCGAGGTTTAAAATCTGACTATCTAATTCTATCTATTTTTTTACATGTTTTTGTTTTTGTGGTGGGTGAGGAGGGTTTCAAATGTTTTCGCACTTGCAGCGACCGTTGTCAACTGCGTCGAATGGTGTAGCCACTAAAACAATTCCTCCTTCTCTTCTGGGGAGACTCCCTTCCTGGAACTACCTTGTATTACTTCGGTGTCCATTAAATGGACCAATACTATTCACCCACGTCTGGGTCCACCATATTTGTAGCCAGCTTCATGCTATAGGTTCGTCTTCTAATGTATCAGTGCCGTCATACTAGTTGTATGTGTGGCTTGCTCTCAAGTTCCTCTTACATGGGCGTATGGATGTTATACGCTATCGAGGTTTCTTTTGCATCTGCAGCAAAGAAGATGTTGCGGTAATATTATACCGTCTTATGCCGTCGTGAGCACGTGACTCGACCGTCTGTTATTTGCCGTCAGTTTGTAGACAGTCCACCTCCCATCGAGGGCTGATTTGTTTTTCCCTGTTAACTGCGTTCTAACAGTCATGTGATGCACACATGTTATTGATTAAGCTGTCTGGGCTCAGCTGTTCGCCCAAGACTAACTCAAGCGTTCGGCGAGCGATTGCAGTAGAAGCCATGCTCCGCCTTTTCTATTGCACTGTTGCAGCTTGGACAGAACGAAGTGTCCTCAATGGGAAAACGATGGAGGTACTCCAAGCAACTTCCGTGACCGCTCAATATTTGGGTTAAATAGTAGTTTACGTCACCGTGCCTTCTGGTCAGCCATTGCCTAATTTTGGGGATAAGTGTATAGGTCCAACGTCCGTTAACAGACGAGTCCCATCTGCTTTGCCATTTTTCTAACGAATGCAGACGTTCTGCAGCTTTCGCTTCAGTTGTCGGCTTTATTCCTTGTCCGTCATAAGTATATCTATTGGGAGCTTTCCAGCGATGACGCAAACCGGTCCGGTATGCGCACGCGACTCTTAGTGCATTTCACCGGTGCACTTGAGCTACTGGTCTAACATTCGATGGCTTAGCTCCTGCCCATATAGGAGCAGCATATAAGACGACTGAATCCACCACACTTGCCAGGAGGTGCCTTCAGGCGCCTTGCGGCCCGCATATATTTGAAAGAATTCTCGTAAGAGCACCGTTGACTGCCGCTGCTTTGGAACCCACAGTTGCTAAATGTTGCGTAAAGCAGAGCCATGTATCTATCATTACGCCTAAATACTGTATTGCCTCTTGCGACAGTATTTCATGGCCACCTATTCGCAATTTCATGCACTCTTTTTTTCTTCGCGCAGTTACGAGGACCGCTTCTGTTTTTTATACAGAAAGCCATAGTTGCACCCTAGCTGCAGCATTATTACACTTCTCCTGCAGGTGGTCTAGCTTCTTGTCCGTGACCACGAGAGCGATGTCATCGGCATAGCCTACCAGTGTTGCTTTATCCGGCAATTTTAACCTAAGTACTCCGTCGTACATGGCATTCCACAGTGAGGGTTCAAGGAGACCACCAGTGACTTTATATGTCTTTAGACCGTCATCTGAATCATACTGCAAGATTCTATCCCTAAAGTAGCTTCGTATTATGCGTGTTAGATATCCAGGGACTTGGAGATTTCTTAGAGACAGCAAAATGTTTGACCACGTGACAGACAGCGTGATAATGTCACAGAACTTCATCCGTGTGTGTCCTCCGCTAAAGGCAGCGCGCATTTTGTTGTTTTGTTGTTTCTCAATGTGTTTTTCTGAGAGCAGTAGTTTTGAACAACAACAAAAAAACCGGTTATTTTCTTCTGACCCAGACTGTAATAGCAAATAAGACAAAAAATATAGTTTTAGGAGCCACCCAACAATTTGTAACTTAGCTCTTCCCCCATTACTTGCCTGGATTTGAACGAACTTCAAAACACAACTGTGAGGTATATCAATAAAATTATGGAAAATACTTTCATATCGTTGGGAGCCGTTGATGCGTGGCTACCATGCAGTAGTGTCAAAATGTGGATGTGTCTCTGCTATAAAAAACTCCTCATAAAAACTCATTTGCCGTTCGGAGGAGGCATAGAATTGTAGCTACCTCCATTTATGGAACAACATCAAGAAGCTCACCGCAAAAAGGAGCAGGAGCTCGGCCAAACACCCAATAAAGGGGGTGTAATATATAAAGCGTCTTTCAAAACTGACGACACCATTTTTTCTGTCATCTTTGACGTTTGTCAAGTATAGCGATGCATAATTTTACACGAACAATAAAACTTGAAAGAATCTAAATATAATATTTACATGTATATTAACAGTGTTTCTTACATGGAAATAAATAGAAAAATGGCACTGTATTTATAGTCCTATAATATATATATATATATATAAACTGACTAGGTTTTTCCCATCATAAATACCCGGAGGTTTTGCTCATTTTATTTTTCACTCCCGAGGTATCCAAAAATGCGCGGGTGCGAAAAATCAACAGTAGTCCCATACAACTCGTTGGTGTTTGAATGTTTGTGTGCTGAATTCCATGCGAAGTGACCAGAAAACACAAAACAAATTGCATTAACAAAAACAACAAAATTTAATACTTTTATTCTGCACAAATATTATTTTTGAGCTACCAGCTATTTACAAATTCATAAAACGCGCTTATTTTGTAAAACTATTTGCATAGAAGCAAACATAATGAGAATAAATCAAACTAGCATTGCAGAATAGGAATGGAAAAATATGCAAATGATGTGTGTACTTGTTCTAATACTCGTACTGATACATACACAGGCACATTGTGAGTGCTTATCAGATGCGCTCCGCAAAATTTGATCGGGGGTATGGGGCAGTCGCAATAAAACACATTTCTTCACTCTTCTCTCACTAGTAATACAAGTAATATATTAGAGACAGGCACACTAAAGATTCCCCTCTATTAAGGCCTCAATACTAATCCTAAAAATTTATAGATTTTTCAACGTTATAAGTGAATATGACACTCATTGGGTGCACATTTAAACTCTTAAAAGTAGGAAAATAATGGAACCAAATTAATATTCCCAAGAAAATACTATACCTAATTGACAAAACTGGAAAACTTTTAACATTTTTAGCATTTATCTAAAGAAAGTATTAACTTTCAACCTTCCTATTTTTATGGCCTTTTGTCACAAAGTGTTATCAGGCAAAAGTGTTTGAAGCTCCAGAAAAACCACCCCTGCTGAGCGCTTCTGTATTCTTTTATTACACAAACGTATAGTGAAATATAATTAACTAAATCATTCTGAATAAACTTATGCGGCAACTGAAACTCATATAAACGAACCGCGTTCTTTAAAGTCTGAGGAAAAATTTCTTTATAGTTACGCCGTTAAATTTTGATTACTCTCACAGAATCTGTATGCGCATGAGGAATTTTTTACGTGGCAATTACAGGCCAAGAGTTCTTCCACCGTTAAAGCAAAGTATTCACGATATATGTAGAGAAGTGGGCAATACAATAACGAATCAGCAGATATAGAAATCAGAGAGAATTTTTTGTGTCGGGACAACTAACAAGTGCAATACTCAGCCAACATTACATAATGCACTCGTGTTCCCTTTTTAATTTTCTTTACATCTTTCCCATCTCCGAAAAAATCTGAGTAGATCTTGTGGTGGGACGGAGCCAAGGTGGTCGCTTCTTAACACTTCAGTGCCAAAGATCTCAAGGCTGGTTCGAGCGAAGGCCGGGCAGATGCACAGAAAGAGGTTCATTGCCTTATTCTCCTCTTCACTTGTTGGGCAGAGTACGCTGTCTGAGATGTCTATCTCTTCCATGTGCCTCGCCCATAGAAAGTGGCCCGTCAGAGAGCATAATTTTTTCATCTTTGCTTTGTCTTTTTATCCCCGCTTAGCGAGGTTTGACGCATACAGGGCCTTCGAGGTAAATCCGGAATATTGGACTTAAAAACAAAACTATTGAATATTTACTCAAAAATAATTTATTTGCACTTAACTTTGTATAATGTGAGTACACATATCATAGTTGAAAATGATTCAATGTAACCTCCATCTCGTGCAATTACCTGCTCCAGCCGAGACCTGAAGCGCCTACATGCGGGAGCTACATCCTCTTCTTTGCCTTGTGAGCAGGTGCGGAATTCTCCTGAAACACATATTCTCTTCCAGCAGCCACGCGGTCCATCCAGGACAATTATCTCTTTCGGGCTTTTTCCGGCGCGAAGTGACTCTAGTATCGCAGCTCTTCTGTCCTGCCCTCGACTCATCGTTTCACTAGCACTTACTCCGGCACTCCAATGTCAATCAGGAAACAATACACTAAAAATATGTCCCTTTATCAGCGGTTTTAGACTTAACGCTACTGCTCCAGAGCTTTCGAAATGTTTTCCGGATTTACATCGACGGCCCTGTACACCAATATTTGTGTTTTAAATGTTACCTTTTTTCAAAACTTGTATAGTATTGGAAAATAACTAATAATTTTTATTAATAGAGAGAGTAGTAATCATTTAAAATATTTGTAAGGAAATAATAGTACTTCAATCGGTAAAGTAATTTCTGATTTGTCGCAGTTCGAAACATATTTTTAAGATTCTTTATCGCATTCTTGCTTAAATACACGTCTCTTTTGTAAGTTCATGAAATTTATGACGAAAAGAACCTTCAAGAAGAGATAAACTTAAATACAAGAACTCTTAGCAAAATCGAATCACTCAGGGCAGATTTATTAAGGAACGTATTATACATACAAATTTTGGAATTTTTTATAAGATATAGAACTTGTGCTTTGATAATCATTTTTCAGGAGGATCACACATATTCTTACTCTCGTCCAATTGGTTGTTGCTCAGACAGTAGCGAAGTAACAGAGTAATAACTGTGTGGATTTTTTCTCATATAATCAACAAAAACTCAGTTTTGTCGTTACCCAAACCGCTGTCACATCCCATATGACTGATGATGGCTTTTCACTATGAATGTTTTTCATCATTTCTAATTCAATTAAGAACCTAAGATGACGGTGTTTCGCGTAAGATCGTTTCTGATCATGATCTAGATTCATGAAGAATATTATTTATTCTGGGGATATGTTAAAGCAGTTTTGACATTTCTTTGCATTCAAATCGCCTTGCCCTAATGTAGGTACTTATATGTGCTTATAATTATGTGAATGATATGAGTAGGTATGTGTGTATGAGAATTGTATTAAGTGAGAAGCAGAGTGTTTGCGTGCGAGTTCTTAACTTTGCTTACTGCTGCTACCTGTAAAATTAGCGACAAAATGATGCTATCTTTGCCTGCGCGTACAGAGATGTCATCATTTGAATATTTACAATATGTGGGTATATAAATATACCTACGTACATATCTATGTGTACGAGTTTATGAGTGGAAGTACACTTGTTTGGTCAGTGATAAGATGCGCCAAGAAGATTTACAATTAAAAAGTCAACACCTTCAGTGCTGAGCGTTGGAAGGTCGGTTGGTTTGGCGATGTTTTTGGTGGTCGACTTTGCGCAGATATTGCTGCCCAAAAAATGTGAATTTAAAAAGTTACGAGTCATTGTAATTGCGTTGTGCTTGCAATAAAATATTCGCTCTTGATAACGGTGCGGAAAGTTAGTACATACTTATGTATGTACATATGTATATGTACTTACATGCAAATGTATGTATAATTTTAAGTATGCGTTTTAATAAGTTTGATATGTAAGTATTTATCGTTGTATAGAATACAAAAATATAGCTTTTGGTGGATGAATTGGTGGCGTTGACAGGAATGCATCTGGATACATCGTAGCCTTATTATTAGCCGTATATTTTTGATTATCACTCAATGACTACCGAAGTCGGCATCGGCTGGTAGCTCCTACTCAATATTCTTTACCGAGAAGTTCGAAAAAACCGATTTGTATAATGACAGATTCAGGATAGTATATATAGAACCAACACCAAAATCTCTATAGGGCTAACGGGATACAGCGGCATGGCGGTTGAAGTTCTAGCTATCAATATATGTACATACGATAGCAAATAGCTGTACGAAGCTTAAGCAACTTCTTTCATGCAGGTGTACTGTTTGTTTATTTGAATATAACTGAATTTTGTGTAGCAGTTTTTTAATTTTTTTTGTGAGGTAAGGTTCGTATACAATATGGGAAAAATATTAAACTTAAAATTATGAAGCCTGGTAGCAAAAGCGAATCACAGTCTAAGTGCCACTCGTTGAAACGTTTAAGGCCCGATCAGTACAATCGTGGTAGTCGAATATTCATACTATCGATTATAATCCAGTTTCGGTTCGATCTCGTTCCAGTTAAGATCATTCTCAACGATTTTTGCTTGAGCGAGACCAGACTAGGTTAGGATAAATGGATGCCTATACGAAGAAACAACTTGGGCAAGTTATCTAAAATTCGTCCGCTGCGGCTTTAATAGCCTTAGAAGTTCCCTCAAGAGCCACCAATGTACCCGTCGCTAGAAGGACCTCGAAACTTTGTACATTTAGGTCCTAGCCCAGCACTCGATGAGTTGACGTAAGGCCCATATTTCCAGGAGTAAAACACAGGTTCTCAAAGTAACCCTAATTTGTGTCGATGAAACCGTCTCCAGCGCCCCCTATCTAGCCAATTCTTCAGCCCAGCAGTTTCTCTTTATGCAGTTGGGCATAGGGAACCCAGATGGGCCTATTATCGAATTATTCGGATGCAGTCGAGAGAGAAATCAGGCATTCCCCTACTAATTTCACAAACAACGAGCTTAAGGCCATACTTGACGCTTGACTGTCGGAGTACATATTTACGTACTCTACAGTAATTACAGCAGTAAGCAACCAATCCACTGCTTCCTTAATTGCGACTATCTCCGCTGGGATGCGGACCTACCAGACTTGGAACGGCATGACCGCTGGTGTGAATGCTCTGAAACGTGTTAACAACGAATAAAATATAAGTAAATATACTTGATACATTTTGTCAAAAAAGTACCGGAAATTGTTCAATAATACGCAAAATAATTTTTTAATCATCAAAATTTATTTTATCGCTTCCAAACTAGGCTCCATTCGAACGATTAGTCCAGTCATCAAAGCACCTTTTAAACACGTCTGAAGAGATCTTCTGCAGCTCCTCAAGCGAATTCCCCTTTGAATTTAGGCCATTAATCGACTCAAAGCGGCGCACACTGGGGATTTAGCGGAAGAAAGTCAAATTTGCAACATACCACCTACGCAATGTTTAATGGTATTTCTAAATTCCAGAATAGAACCAACAATAAAATCAAAAAGAATTACTAAACTCAGACTTACAGTTTTTTCTTATAGATATGTCAAAAGTATAATTTTTTTATAGTATTGAACTGACTAAGAAAAAACTTCAAAGCCCAAGGTGGTTTTTTTTCCTTTTGCTTGAGCCGACTTCCAATTTTTTATTTTTCATTTAGGATACGATATTTTTATATATTTTAGCCGGAAGAACAAAGGCTGTGAAGCATTTTATTATCTATTTATAATTAATTTTACGAAAAAAAACAAAAAAATCATATTCCTTCATATTCTTGGATCTGCAAGTTGAGCTACATTTACCTACGGTCAGAAACTAATATCAACGTGTTGCTTAATAGCGTCTCTTTCAGTTTTAATCAATTGCAGGTGCCACCAGGCGCCACTGATTATTTTTTGGCAATGATAATAACTAAACGCTTTCTAGTGTGTGATGATAACGAAACACTTTAAATTTTGTTTTGAGGGTAATTCAGAATTATGAACTTACATGTATCCTGTGCGTAAATATTTGCTGGCTTATATTAATAAAAAAAAAAAAAAAAATTAAAATTTATGAATTTTAAAAAACACTGTTTTTTAAAATTTTTTTAAAAAATAGTTTTTAAACATGTTCTTTTCATACACAAATATATACAACTTCGTTAGTAGTAAAACTGTAAATATTTTTTGGGATGTATACTTTTTTCCGCATCTCTGTACAAAAATCCCCAGTGTGCGGCGTCCGCGGAGTAGCAATGTAAATTTTGTGAAAAGGAAAAAGTCACAGGTGGCTAAATCCGGTGAATACGGTGGTTGTTTGATGATATTTGTCGAGTTTTTGGTCAAAAAAGTGTTCACAATATGAGCCTTGTGAGACGGTGCGTTATCATGGTGCAAGATCCATGAGTTTTCTTTGAAAAAATTGGGCCGTTTCCTACGCACATTCTCTCTCAGACGTCGCTTAACATCCAAATAATATTCTTTATTTACCGTAGAACCATTTGGAATGATTTCTGAGTGCACAACACCACGATAATCAAAGAAAGAAGAGTAGCATGACTTTCATTTTTGACCGACTTTGACGTGGTTTTTGGGTTTTCACGTCTCATCACCTGTTATGACGCGCTGGATAAACGTTGGGTCCGAATTCACTTGCTCAAGCATGTCTTCAGCTACCTTCTTCTGATGAATTTTTTGAAAGAAATTCAACTCTCTTGGAATGAGTCGAGCAGCCACGCGACTCATGCCCAATTGATAGTGTAAAATGTTGCGAATTGATTCGTGAGACATGCTAAGGTCAAGAGCTACCTCCCTCAAACTTAAATGATGGTTTTCCAGCACCATTTCCTTGACTTTGTCGACGTTTTCATCCGTTAAAGACGTTGATGGGCGACCAAATCTTCCACGACTTCTCGGCCCTCTGCATAAGCCTTATACCACTCGTAGACCCGTGTTTTTGATAAAGCCGACTCGCCATAGGCTTTCTGTAACATTTGCTATGATTCGGCACAGGAAATTCCATTCAAAACACAAAATTTAAGACAAATTCTTTGTTGGTTGAAATAAATAAATGACAAAAACAAGCTAACTGACAGATCACACTCAAACTCTACGTCACTATAGAGGACAGCAACAACGTTCCAGCAAATAAATGTAGGTATATGTATACGTATATAAATAACTAACTTTACTTAAAATGATATGTATGTATATATTATTAATTGAGTTTTGTTGCAGTTGCGAATTATATAAGTTATTGTTATTGCTTGATATGACCAACCAATTATAATACTTTTGTATTCATGGATCGAGACTGAACCACGAACTGAGTGAGAACTTGTAATGTGAACTTGATGGCACTTTACCAGACCGAGTGCGAACCGAACATAATCTTGCGGATCGGGCGGAAGACTCTAAGTTTATTACACAACCTCAATTGAGATGGGCGGCACTGCAAAATGTCTAACAGAACTGATAAGAAAAGTATTGGAGCAACTACATTTAAATGCTAGCTCAAGCACAATGCCAAAATCTACTCTTGAAAATATTTCGTGAAGATGCATGCTTTGGAAGAATGCAATGCTGCCAAAGAAGGATTTGTAAAAAATATTTATTTAGCACAAAATCGTATAATTTTGGGTAGTTTTAGATAAGAATGCACTAGAAATCAATAATGATAGAATACAAGAGTGCGCCCTTTAGAGAGAAGTGACGTCACACTGGCGTAGTTGCGTGAGAGAAAAGTGAAAATGTGAACAACAATGCAAGAAGATGAAGAAATTAGTAACGGCATACACATAGCGATTCTGTCCAATTCACTTTATATTCTGTGAATCGTGACTACACCCCATATCCATCGGACTCAAATAAGGTGGAAATGGGCGATCAGTTTAGCGATCAGTCCTATTTTAATTTGTCGATTCTTATCAAATATCTCATGAATGAATTATAAGAGATTGTGACACTTTGCGGCCGCCGCTTATAAACAAAAATCTGCTCACGTCTGTGAAGAAATTTTTACCATGATTTTTTTCTTTCGTTTGTGTTCTGTTGAAAGTTGATGGAAAAATTGTAGAAAATGCTCAA
>JAYXIM010043233.1:0-12521 GCA_037575425.1 Anastrepha fraterculus
TTCAAAAAGATGGATCACAGAATCTGTATCTAATTTCGTGTGAAAAACGATATTAAGTGCGCGGATGCCTTCCAAATGTGGACTGTGTTATACGAAGAAGCTACCGTGGACCAAAGCAACGTTTATCGGTGGTACAAAATGTTCTCAGAAGGGCGAGAATATGTGAGCGACGAAAAGCGTGCCGGACGCTCGAGCACTTCAACAACAGACGAAAAAATTGATGAAGTGAAGAAAATGGTATTGGACAATCGTCGAATCACCGATGCTGAGGACCTAGACATATCGATTGGCTCGTGCCATTCGATTTTTTTCAATGATTTCGGCATGAGACGGGTCGCCGCAAAATTCGTACCAAAACTACTCAATTTCGACCAAAAGCAACATCGCATGAACATTGCTAATGAGATGTTGGACTCTGACCGCGACGATCCACATTTACTCCAGAAGGTCATAACTGGTGACGAATCGTGGGTTTATGGTTATGGCGTGGAAACCAAAGCTCAATCATCTCAATTGAAGCTGCCGCACGAACCAAGACCGAAAAAAGCATGTACAGGTAATTCGATTGCAGGGGCGTTGTGCATCATGAGTTCTTGCCACAGGGTAAAACGGTCAATAAAGAATATTACCTGCAAGTAATGCGCAATTTGCGCAAAGCAATCCGCCACAAACGCCCGGATTTGTGGAAGAATAAAAATTTGGTTCTTGCATCACGATAACGCCCCTGCTCACACATCGTTGCTTGTGCGCGACTTTTTGGCCAAAAACAACACATTAATGATGCCACAGCCACTGTATTCCTCAGATCTGGCCCCCTGTGACTTTTTCTTGTTCCCGAAACTGAAGAGGCCCATGAAGGGACGACGTTACGCTACGATTGACGAGATAAAGACGGTATTAAAGGAGAAGCTGAACAAGATAAAAAAAAAATACCAGTCTAACGGTTAGACGCGATAGAAGTGAAACCTTCCGTAAAACAAATTGAGAGAGAATGAGACGAAAGCAGCATTAGGAGCGGGATAATTATAGGTTCATTATAATATTGCTATAAAGTTCATATTTCATTTTCTTCATTTTATTTTTATTCATCCTCAATATTTTCAATTTCTTCAAATGATACGAGTGGCTTATGATAGCTAAAATATGATACAAATGCTTTGGTTTCGATGTTGTCAACATATCTTTGAAATACCGCGTCAATTGTTGTTTTTGATCGTGTTGTCGATTCAGTGCGATTGATACACATTTTTAAATTTAATGTTGCAATGCAAAATTTACGTTAAAACCGGAACTTAAAATCATTGGAACTTTATCGTAATCTTTTCTAAGTATCCGCGATACTTCTGGTGTATACTTTATTAAATTTTCGTGAATGAATTCCGTGATGCTATTTATTGATTGATTCGGTGAAATATAAATTGCCACAATTAAAACTGTTTTTCCATTGCTCAATCTGGTTTCGCATGCACATATTTCTCCCACTTTAGAGAGCCGAACAGACAGTGATTCTAGTTGCTGTGCATTCAGATCTATCTGTGGAGTTACAATACGAGCACCGTCATTTTGATTGTGGTATATTGCAACACCGCCTGCAATTGCGGTAAATATTTAAAAATGAAAATATTTACGAATATAAAAATACGGACGCAATACAACACACGCGGTTGCTATTATGAGCGTCGTAACGCGTATATTACACAGACGTACTAACATACACACAAACATTCGTCGGACGCTTGGTCTAAGCAAGTATTAGGTAGTGTAGTATAGGTATACATAATGCCTTCTCGCTCACCGTGGCTCCGTAATACGCAGGCGCGCACACATACGTACTAGCATACATAAAAACATATGTGCATACGTATGACGCTTGAACTAAACACCAAAGCAAGTAATAGGCAGTGTAGTATGCATACTACAATACTCACTATACTAGCGTGGCTCAGCTGTACACAGCCACACACATATACGTATATCAACATATAACGCTTCGTAGCCAAGAGTGTCGCTTTTTCGTTTCATCGAGTCTCAAATCACTCCCAACGATTCTGAAGAAGTTTTCACTTCAAAAATGATTTTTTGAAGTGCTTAGAAGATTGGAAAAAAACGTTGGCACAAGTGCATAATATCTCATGGGGATTACTTTGAAGGGGACAAAATAGAAAAAACACAAAATCCGCGATACTTTTTAAACACATCTCGTATGTGTAGTACTGGTATGTATATTTGTCAAGTGTAAGATGAAAGAACAACAACACTCAATGCGCGCTGCATACGAGTGTAAACTCGGCGATGCACTCGGAGGATGGAGGTTGGAGGTTGGGGGAGTATAAATGCATTGCCTCAGAATTCATATGTGATAAGGATCCGCAGTATTTCGTTAAATTAAATTTATGCAGTAAGGAGATGGTACTTGCATATTTACTATTGCATAATTTGAAGAAGTAAATGCGCATACACCCCGATTTTTGCTTTCTTCTTACACTCTGCCGTGAGTGCAAGCCCAACGTGTGAATATTTTACTTGCGGATGTTTTCCAATGCTTCAGCATTCTATGACTTACTAAATTTGAAGTAAACTAATAGAGGTTTTTGGTCCATAATGTAAGGGGAGAGATTTCAAAAATTTTTTTTATTTTTATTTGTGCTTTTCGAGTATCGTAGAAGAAGCATACTCCAAGGATGCATGTGCGAAATATGTCTAAATACTCATACGCCCAACCATGTTTTTACACAGTAATACGTTCCTTAGAAATGCGTCCAAAAAAAAAATGTGTAAAAAAGTACATGCGACATATGGCTAATTTAGGGAAACGTTCCACAACTTAAAAAAGATGACAAAACCTCTGAATATTTTTCCAAAAAACCGTGCAAACGAACTAATAATGAAATCCATATTACATAAGTATTTATAAAACATTTTTATTTATTTATTAAAAGAGTAACAATTATAAATAACTATTCCACTTAACGAGCTAAAGCACTGGCTACTATGGCCTTCGGCTATTATATTTATAAAATAAAACCAATTCCTTTGTATTACAAAAAAAAAAAAAAAAAAAAAAAAATTTAAATTAATGTTTAGTGAAAAAATTCAAGCCCTTATGGATTGACAGATTAGGTTAGGTTAGGTTGAAGCGGTTGTCCACTGTGGGACACACATAGGCTCATGGCCCATTGAGATGCCGCGTGAGGAACTAGCCCTTATCCCTCCTAAGACCAATGTGATTAGGCAGTGCCCCGTAATAATTGAAATTAGTGGGCTAAGACTGTGCTTATTTTTAGTAGAAGTTCTGTGCGTTTAGCATTGAGAGCCGGCCAAAGCTGTCGGGAGATTCTGCAAGTGGCTTCCTCCTTCGCGGTATTCAGGGCGATCCAACAAACGCTTCAAAAAGTCAAGATAGAAAATTGCATTGACGGTTTGGCTCGTTGGCGCGAACTTCTTGTGGACAATTGCTTTGAAACCGTAAAAACAAGTAAGCATCAACTTGATTTTTGCCTTCTTCAAACGCGATTTTTTTTGTGGTGGCTCGTCTGGGGGGCCAGTTCCAGGTTCATGTTGGAAACACCACCATCCATCATTTCATGACCAGTTACAATGTTGTAAAATAAGTTCTCGTCTTTTCTCGCCTCTTTAATGAGGTCTTTCGAATGTTGAATTCTGAGCAATTTTTGGTTCTCACTTAACTGTGCGGAATGGAATCGGATAAATTGGTTTTTTAGGAGATATTCAATTCCGATTCCTTTAATTTCAACGATGATTTCGGTTCATTTTTGATAAATTTACGAACGATTACGATGAAGTTTCCGGTGATTACTGATTTTGAGCGGTCATTTATGTCCTCACAACCATCTCTGAAATGTGTAAACCACTCATGAACTCTGGTACGGGATAGGCAATCATAGCCATATACCTTTTTCATCAATTCAAATGTTTCGGTAAACGTTTTACCGATTTTAAAACAAAATTTGATATTAGCTCTTTGCTCGAAACTTCCACTAAACCGAATCTCACCAAGTTTTCACTGGAAGTCAGCTAAGGATATAACTTCCAACGCACTAACTCATTAAAAAGATGGCGCCATCACAAACATTTTTATGACGCCAGTCTTGTTTATATTTTGTACTCCATCTTGTATATGAAATTCTGAGATAGTAGTTCTATCAGGCTTTCGTATTCGTATTCAGTTTTTTGACATTTCACAGTTTGACACCAACTGACGCGTCCACCTGCCTTTAGTTTTGCCCTCACTATATATTTTATGCCACCTTGATGAAAAAGTTCTCGGAATATATTCAGAAAATTCAAAATACAAGTTTATTCCTCAAAAGTGGATATACTCCTCATCAACTGCAACGCACTTATGCCAGCGTTTGATCCAGTTCTCGAAACATTTGTGGATCTGTATTTTCGTGATAGCTATCAGAGCCGTCTTCAATTTTTCCATTACTTCTTTTCGACTGTTAAAACGTGTTTTCCGTAGTAATTTTTTGACTCGATCAAATAGAAAAAAATCGCCGGGAGCCAAATCAGGTGAATTCGATGGCTGTTGGCTGGTATTCGTTTCTTTGTTGATCAAAAATACTCGCATAATGATGGGATTGTAAACGTCTCATAACTCCCAAATAATAGACCTTATTCACTGTCCGACCTTCTGGCTTTTTTTGACTCAAAATGACGTAGTTTTTTGTTATTGGTTCATTTGGTATTGGTTCTCCACTCACTTGCCTGATGTTTGATGATTGGACTGCATTTTTATAAGTGTAAAACATTGAATAGCTTTGAAAAATGTTAAGCAATGGCGATAAAATTTTAGTAGTAATGTTAATCTCAGATTTTATAAACTAATCGATTGCCTAATCAATTCGCTTATACGATTTTTCAACTTTAAATTATTTTCTTTGGCGATATGTAAGGTCGAATTCCTACGCCCTTCGACCGGAAACGACGGAGCACGTCGGACCTAAAATTCGATATGTTGCCAAAATACAGCCTGATGCACTGGCTGGATTTTCAGATTGCGCTTATCAAATAAAGCCAATTTCGTGGCTATTAAAAACCATTTTTTTGTTTGTGCAGCTTCTCTGCCTCTCAAAAGCAACACCTGAATAACAGAAGCACGCTTTTCTTGTTGGGAGCAAAAGAATCTGAATGTGGGTGCATACATTCGTATAAAAATGCATCTGCGTTTGAGTGACATTGCACAGCAGGAAATTCACTTTGTCACAGCAAATTAAATGCCATCACATATACCTATACACGTATGTCGTATACATCTTCTGTCGAAATGGCTTTTTTTAAGGTTTCCATGTCTCATAGTTAGTGTGTCAGTGTGTTAAATACGCTTAATAGGCTTATAAAAAATTAATTTTGCGCATATTTTGCGAATTTCGCTATGCCGAACTCGAATTTTTTTCAAGAAATACATTGCCTTACTGTCGCTAAATAATTGATTTTTGTGATATTAAATGTTTTAAAGCTAAGTGACCTAAATGTTATTTTATATTTATTACCATTTTCGTTGATGGGCGTTATGTTGCCTACTATGATTTTCTTTTGCCTGACCAAACAATAAAGGGCGCCGGACGTTCCTCGCAAGAGGTCGGGACTATCGCGATTTCTATGACTGTGTCTATACCATGAAAATTTTTGGAACGCTCTATACCGCTCATCCATCTAGCTCTGTCATCTAGCTTTGGCATATGGCTCATTTGGCCGAAAACAAGCCTAATACCATCTTCATAGTCAAGGTCTTCCAGATGCTGATTCCCACGGGATGCCACAAAATGCCGTGCTTGATATCTACTGCTGTGTTAAGTACCGCTTCAATATACCGAGTATTACATGACGGCACTCTATTTACCTCAATTAAGCCCACGGCAGGAGGTCGGCAAGACTGTGACTTCTTTCCACTGTTATTTCTTATCGTTATTGACGCGGTACTTGACACAGCAGCAGATATCAAACACGGAAGCGGCATTTTGTGGCATCCCATGAGCATCAGCATCTGGAAGACCTTGACTATGAAGATGGTATTAGGCTTGTTTTCGGCCAAATGAGCCATATGCCAAAGCTAGATGACAAAGCTAGATGGGCGATCCACGTGGCTAGTGTTGGCCTAAGAATCAGTGTTGACAAAACGAGTGCTATGAAAATCAACGCTACCGCTTCATTTTTTAAAGAACATCCAATTTAGGATATAAGCTATTTACATAATTGGGTAGCCTAACAACAGCTAATGGAGGAGCAGAGACTGGCGTTATATTGTTAATAAGACGAGAAAAGGACGATTTTGCTAGCTCTAACCGTATTTTTATACTGTAAACAGATTAGTAAAACTACGAAAATTCGCTGGTTTAACTCCCAAGAGACATCTGGATTACCTCTATAATTGTGAAGCGGGACTGGTGTCCAGAGAATCATCAATCAGACTGCAAACCTTTGTAGACAGATCTCTTCGCACCATTTTGCGAATGTGGGGACCAGCCCAATAATTTTGTACCAAGGAACTCAATATAGAAATCAAACAAAGCAAGTAGATATGACTGAGGCAGACCTTCTGAAAAGTGGAATATTCTCTTAGTAGAATGGCGGCAGAATGGAATCTTCAAGAATCACGCAGAAGCGGGCCTTGCGTAGATCTATCCACTCCAAGTTTTTAGCAGTTGATTGTTCTTTATACAGGAACCAACAGCAATGGAAATCTTTTAATGTAGTGCTATGCGCCCTAGATTCGGCGTAAAAGCAATTAATAATAATTCGTGACTTCCTCACTACCGGCTCATACATACATGCATATCTCTCTTCTTGTACGCTACTAAGCGCCAGTTTTTTAGTGCTGGCTTAGCTATGCTTTCTAGTTAAATTCAAGCCATCTTCGATTCGCCACTTCTCTGCTCGCTTTGTTTCGCCTCCGCTTACTTGACGAAATATTTGTATGTGAAAGCAACAACAAAATTATAGAGCAAGATTCGCCACTAGCTAGTATGGTTATGCCTCATGAAATTGGTATAACTCACTATTTTCAATGTTGCCAACTCTTTTTTCTGATATCGGGCAAATTTCATAAGACCGCGTTCACACAGGACAACTTTTGTTGCTTTAGTTCGCAATTTGTGGAAGAAGGCCAGAGAGGAGAGAAGAGAGGCACCGAGTTGCTCGTGCGCAGTCAACATGCTTTGTGTTCTTGTTCTTCTCAATGTTGTTGCTGGCAATAGACTTAAAACCGGCATATAAGTGCAAGCATCGGAGCTGCCGTGCAACCCCAAAAGAGAATTCGTAAAGCTCAGGAAAAAAAGTTCCCTGTGTAAGCGGAGTTCAACTAATATTAATTGACGCATGAATGCCATAGCGAAATGGAAAAAGTATCTTGGCCATTTGGCCATACTGAACAGGAACACTGTTATCTCTTCCGACATATACTATCATGCAAGTCTTCCATCACCACCCTTGTTATTCTCCTGTTCACTCCCAACCAGGGAAGAATGGAAGACAAATCTTACCGAAATCGATGGCCCTCTGATTATATATACAGATGGTTCGAAACAAGACGGTAAAGTGGGATTTGGAATCTTTTCCAATTCCCCTCACACCAGTCTATCTTTTAGATTACTCGACTACTGTAGTGTATTCCAAGCGGAAGTATGCGCTATCTGGTATGCTGCGAAAACTATCTTAGAAAAGAGAATATCACTAGAGGATATCCGCTTTTTCACTGACAGTAAAGCGGCCGTTCGAGCACTCAGCTCCTCTTATACCCACTCAGATGTGGTTCGATCCTGTCTCTTATCTCTTAACGAGATAAGTGTTCAGAATTCTGTCCAAGTTATTTGGATACCGGCTCACAGTGGATTCGAAGGTAACTGCAAAGCTGATGAGCTCGCGAGAGCTGGAGCTGCGCAATCAAATGTTAGTAACTTACCCACAATCCACATTCCGCTCTCAACATGTAAAATGTTGATTGATCGAGAATTTCACAGCATTGGAGGTGACGAGTGGAAACTACTTGCGTTACGACCAGACAAATCTGGACATCCTACAATCTGAAACAGACAAAAACCCTTATAAGTCTTTCGAAACACGAACTAAGGCATATAATATCTCTTATAACCGGCCACTGCCTTTTGGGCACTCACGCACGTCGGCTCGGGGTTCCTCAAAACGACCTGCCCAGATACTGCGAGGACGAAGATGAGGAAGTATCGAGCAGGCATTTGCTGTGCAGTTGTCCCGGTCTAGCCAGAAGTTGACTCGCTCTTCTAGGCTCTCCAACAATTGACAATCTTTCAGTACTCTCGAACCTGAAAATCGAATCTTTCATTAAATTCTCGAAACGAATTAATATCTTGGACCAAAATCTATAATAAAAATCTCGGTTAGGTGGGGAAATCATATAATATAAAGAGCTCTAGGGCAACACAATGGACCCAACTTGCGGTCTATGTGGCACTCCGATGCGGTGTCACCCTTAAACCAACCAAACAACCAATATTAATTAAGTGCTTGCAAGTAAATACCATTTTTATCAGCTTTTTTCCAGTACTGCCAAAGTATGTTTATTTATGTCAGTTGCTTCATTTATTCGCTACTCGCTAATGCATGGCGAATTGATAAAAAAATACGGGTTAAGTTTAAATGCCCAATTTCACAGCCTTAAATTCAGTTTACAAAATTTATCACACTTAAATTAGTATTGAAAAACTTGGTCCTCAGTATTTAATAAAGATCAATGCCAATTCAGTGTCTCAAGCGCCTTCCTTTTCATCTGCCATGACGCCGTGAGACTTTTTTCTTTCTCTCTACTCCATGATGATAGGAAAGCGTTTTGTATGAGTGAGATAATAAAGAAAAATTCGCAGAAGCAGTTGAAGCCGAATCCAAAATCGATCTATGAAAAGTGTTTTGAAAACTGTAAAACTTCTCAAGTATAATTGAGCTATTTCCGATTTATTGGCAAACTCTGGGTGTACTTTGAAAAGAAATTATTTTTTTTATTATTTATCTATTATTTACGTGCATTCAAATAACTGAAGACGCATCTACAGTGAAGCACTTAAGTCTACATGCAGCAGAATATTTTTTTATTTCCCAGAAGGTGTATAATAATTGAAAAAACTGTTGATGTAGTCATTTTTATTCATAAATATACAAAAATTTAATTTTTTTTACTTGCTTTATAACAAAGAAATAAGCACAACAACAAAAACCGTTATGACAAAAGTCTGCATAAATCGATCTGCTTTGATTCATTCAAGCAAAGCAAACATTGAAAAGGTAGCTGTAAAGTGCCGTTATTCGAAAATTTCTGTTGACAAATTGTCGCTGCTATTACATATTTAGGTATTTGTATGTGATTGTTTATTTAGTGGTTTATCGCTCGTCCTATAAAGTGGATAAAATAATGAGACCGAAAAAATTAATATCTTTTGACTGAAGGAAATTGGTGGTTAAGCACAGAAAAGGAAATAAATCTTACGACGAAATTACAAAAATAGCAAATTTAAGTCGAGCAAGGATTGTTAAAAACTACGAACAGGATGAAAATAAAAAGCGAACCAGTCGCCTGAAGGAGCTGCCCAGAAGAGTTGTACGCTCTATTTTAAGACAAATCGACCAAATCCGAAAATTAGTGCTCCGAAATAGGTCCAAAATTTTGTGGAAAAATCCAGAAAAAGTGTTCATCCAAAAACTATTAAAATATATCTTAATAATAGCGCATATTTCAGCAGGACGCAACGTAGAAAGCCTCTGATTGAAAAAAAAAACCGTCGCCTTCAACTTGAGCTTGCACGGGCACATAGTGTCAAGGGATTGGATTTCTGGGCTAAAGTTTGATTTACTAACTAATCGAAGTTTAATATACTTGGAAGTGCTAAATATATGGAGGAGAAGAAGTGCGGATATGGAAATGAAAAAATTGGTACCTACTGTGAAGCGCGGCGGAGATAGCGCAATAGTTTGGGGAGCTATGGCTGCATCTGGCATTGGAAAGATGACCTTTATTGCAGATACTATGGACCGATCTAAATTTAAAAACATATTGGAACAACATTTGAGGCCATCAGTAGAATGTGTGGGTTTTGGCCAAGGTTGGGTTTTCCAACAAAATTTGGCCCTAAATAAACTGCACTCATTTCAAAGAATGGCTCTTAAATTACAACTAAATGCATCGTAGAGTTCGGATTTAAGTCCGATAGAGCACGTTTGGGAGCTTTTAGAGGGACAACGTAAAGCTGCTAAAAAAATAATTGAAGATGGCATGGAACCAAATAACGAAGGAGGAACTTACCCATTTAGTTAGATCGATGCCATGCCGCCTTCAAGCAGTGATTGATAACGGTGGTGGGCCTACTAAATACTAAAAGTATTCAAAACAGTTAATTAAAAAATGAATAAATTTATTTTTTTTTAAAGCTAACACATGGGCTTAAAAGTGCCGGAACACGTTTTTTTGTTGTTCATAATTTGTTTTATGCATCAACGCAATCATTCCATCTCCACTCTAACATTTCAATACCACTTTTGTAGAACGATTTATCTTTTGGCTCAAATATATGTCCGCTAACCACAATGAAGAAGCAGCAACAAAAACACTGCAAGATACGCTATCAGCTACAACACAATGGTTTGAAAAATGGGGCATTGATGTCAATAAAGACAAAACACAACAAATTAACGGGGAAGACATAAAAATACACTCAAGTGCAAAATACTTAGGCATAACGATTGACTCAAAACTCACATGGAAAAAACACATACTGAACAAGAGAAACGAGATGAAAAACAAATTCCGACAACTCTACTGGCTACTAGGAAAACAATCAACCCTAAGCTTACTTAATAAACAAATGATATATTGTACAAATCAATAATCAGACCGACATGGACCTACGGACTAGAAATTTGGGGGACTGCAAGTAAATCAAACCTACAAATCATTCAGAGAAGTCAATCTAAGATGCTAAGGACAATCACAAATTGGTACATAAAAAATGACGACATTCACCGCGACCTCGGCATAGACACTGTCACTGAAGCAGTAAAAAGAAGCAGCAGTAAGCACATCTTGCGACTATTAGAAACCCAAACCAAAAACCATGAGATGAGACTGATACCGGAAATGGAACTTAAACCAAGAAGACTAAAGCGCAAAACACCCACAGATCTTGCTCGTACTGTAATATAAAATAAAATTTAATAATATAAAATTATAGAAAACTAAGTATTAGTAAAATTGTAACTAAATACCACCAAAGACAATAATGTTCTCTTTCAAATGGAAGGGACATTTTAATTCCAAACCCTAACACCAATTACTTATTGTTAATATTAACAGATCGTAATTTATAATGGAAATAAAATTAAAAAAAAATATACCTCAGTTTCAGCTTTAACCTCTTCATTTGAGAGAAATTTCTTTGCGGCGAACATTTTTTTAGGTCTGCAAACAGCCAGTTGTCGCTGAGAGCCAAATCTGGCTAATACGGTCAATGTGAAAGCATTTCGAAGTTCAATCCATTTTGCCAATGCTTCGATTGACTTGTTTTTGATCAACAATGAGCACCCACTTTGAACAGAGCTTTCTCATAGTCAAATACTCATGCAATATAAAACCAACACGTCTTTTTTTATATCTTTACGATGTCATCTAACTCACACAACTTCACTTTTCGATCATTCAAAACGATTTTGCAGTTTTGTTTGATATTTTCTGGTGTTAGGAATAAATATTTATGAATTCCTAAGAACACTACATCAACCCTTGCTTCAACTATTGCATACATTCTGGTATGAGAAAATATGCTGCTGTATGTAGACTTAAGCCTTGCACTGCTCGGCAGATATGCAGGGTAGGTGGGAAATAAAATAACATTCGTGGATCAAAACGATATGAAAAAATTCAGGAACGCTGGACTCACAGTGAACGGTCATAGTTCAGAGTCTGTTCTTCAAGTTAGGAGCGGCTGATTACAAAACAATGACGGGGTCTACGGGCCATCAAGACTGATTTCAGTAAGATCCTGATTATGGCATACTGGAGTGGAGGCAGATTACAAGCGGGCTGGAGCAGTGAACCTCTGTAATCCGAGTAAGGGGAGTCAAATATTGCTGCAACGACTTACAGAAGGGTTCTCTGTTTCTCCGCCCTATTAAAACCTGGCAGTCCCGGATCGAAGTCTGTCTCTGAACACAGGATCTGTGTCAACCCTAGTATGATCTTCCTGTTTCATAGATAACCATTGGTCATACGGCTGTAAGTTTGGGCCCTGTAAGTATGGAAAAGACTAACGAAGTAATTGAAAAAAAAAAACAGGAAGAAATCAAGTTACACTGCGGACAAGGCCGAAGTTGCACCGCCCTTTAGGAGAAGCTCTATCATAAACAGGACCCCTCCAGAAAAAGCAGCAACCACAAGTAATACACTGGTGGCATTAACAGCTGAAAGTAGGATTATAAAACGTGCACACACAGACGTAACAATACAGTTGAAAATCGGTGAGCGCACCATCAACGTTATGCCT
>JAYXIM010043234.1:0-12506 GCA_037575425.1 Anastrepha fraterculus
CCTGTGTTCAAAATAATAGAAGCACGACGAGCTGCCAAGTTTTAACTTTTTAGTTTTGTATTTAATTATTATTTTTTATGGTTTTATAAAAGTATGGTGCGTTCTATTTATAAATAAACAACAACAAACAAAGGAAAGGAAAAATAACAAAAATAGGAGAGAAAAAAATTCGTATTTAATTCACAAAACACAAAACAATTAAAAAAAAAGAAATCATCAAGATTATATTATTACATAATTATAAGTAATGTGAACTCTACAAATAAACAACAACAAAAAAAGGAAAGAAAAAAAGAGAAAAAAAATTTGGTACCAAATTCTCAAAATAAAAATCAATTGAAAAAAAACCATCAAGATTATATCATTATAAAATTATGTGTAATGTGTACAATGCGCAAATAAACAACAACAAAAAAAGGGAAAAAACGGAAAAAAAATTGTATTGAATTTTCAAAACATTAATCAAAAACTTAAACTTAAAAAAGCATTAAAATGCCTCAAATGTTACTAAAAATTTTGAAAAATTCCTGATAGGCAGGTTTATAGGCTATTCAATATTAGTGTAAGTTTCAAGTAGCTTAAAATACCACTGATTTTTTAGCATTTTTTGTTGGCCGAGTTGTTGAGCATTTCTTCCAACTTTTTTATTTATATTCTTAATTAATTTTTTTTTATATTTTTGTTAAATTTTTTTTTTTAGTTTTACTTTTTTTAAATTTTTTTTTACACCTAGGTAGTACATCTCTAAAAATCTTTTCACGATGGCCCTTATTGCACCAACTAACACATCGGCTGCTTCTAATCTCGAAATTCCTTTTAAACGCAACAATAAGGCTAAACAAGCTTTGCATAGAAAAATTAGAATCGTCGAACAACGTACTCACTACACAAATTAATATTTTGCGTACTGATGTTAGCAGCAACAACAGCATGATTCAATTATAGAAGGTTAGGTAAGTAAACAGCTTTCTCGCTCGCTCTTGACATATCGGCTTCCTTATTTGAAAACGTGTTGCTTCTTTACAAAAAAAAGTACCTATTTCACAAAAAAAATTTTGAATTGTAGTAAAAACTAAACTTTTGGTGCAAATTATTAGGTCGGCAACACCGTTTCCACTTTGATGCTTTGCTTTGTTATTATTCGTTGAAAATCGTTTATCTGTTTGTAAACATTCAAGTAAGTATAATAATAAAAGCTAATTATTTTGTAAATTAATGTCGTTTTTCACTATTTAGGTCGATTATGTCTTACATATGGTGATAGTCGATTATTTGGAGTTGGCTTTCTGCTGCAGAAAACCACCGGTTTGTGAATTTTCATACATGTAAGTCCAGATCAGACATTTGTAAACATTCTTATTAAACTTTTTCATTCATAGGTTTTTATAGCAGCGTTTTTGCAAATATAACAGAGACCACCTTACATACAATACATAAACTACAGTTAGTAAGTTCTTTTAGAATATTTGCTAATAAATTGTAATAAATAAAAAGTTTTTATTTGTAGGACTTCACAGACGAGCAATTGCTGCGGAAGGTGTGTGTTGAAGAGCTAGGTGGCCCAACTATTGTGGTTTTTAGAAACGAAAGCACGTATGCGCATATTTCTACCATTGTCTCATGTGGTGCTACGGACAATTTCATAGGAGACATGGAGCGTGTTGTGTATGATGGTGCAAATATCTGTTTAACATGTGACGGTCATTATGTGCCTAGTACTGCTACCTCTGAAATGAATTTGACTTCCGAACTGGCTGTCCACGCCGATACCTTACCCCGTCTAGAACAATATACTGTACGTAGATGTATGCGCAACACCTACACGAGCAAGTCCTCGCGCTTCAAGTCTACAATTACAGATAAGTTGTAATGATATATTTGTGAGTTGTTTTTAAGTTTTTGGTTTACAGGTTTTTGATTTCTGCCTGAAGTAAGTGCAGCGTTCCAACACCTACACGAGCAAGTGCACCCACATTCCTCATATTACCACTCCCATTCATTACTGTGACACGTGGTATTGATATACGTAAATTTACAAACCATCACAATTACTAAAAGTGGATTATATTACCAATATCTAAAATTTTTCGATGTATAAGTTTTAGTCTATATTAATACATTTTCCTATTAATATTAGGGACGCAAAGTATATTAAGGTAGACAAATTTTAAACTATAAACTAGTAAATTTGTTATTTTTATTGCAAACTATTTTAACTCTTCTAATTTCAATTTTTTTCTTATATTTAGAAATGATCGACTGAACTTCTGCTTTCGCAATGTCTTTACGGTAACATACTACATGTATCTACATGTATTGTTATGCACGAAATAAGAAAAAAATTAAACTTTCTGTTTCATCTCATTCCTGTCGATTAAGTATATTTTGACCTTTGGTGTATTAAAAGACTTGTACTATTGTAGTAAATTAAACACATTAAATTCCTTTATTATGACTATTTTTTGTTCTCTTCCACAAAATATACTCAAATCTATTGCAAGATTATATATATATATTTCTATATATATATATATATATGTAATTGGCGCGTACACCCTTTTTGGGTGTTTGGCCGAGCTCTTCCTCCTATTTGTGGTGTGCGTCTTGATGTTATTCCACAAATGGAGGGACCTTCAGTTTCAAGCCGACTCCGAACGGCAGAAAAAAAAACACATACATAAGTAACATCACATAGTTCTGCGTGCTCTTGTGTTAGATAAACATCGAAAATATTCTAAATAAATATTACATTTGTCGTTTTGTTTTAATGTAGATTAAATAACCAATATACTTGTTTTTCTCTTAGTACAGGACTAATTAGTTACTTTACGTACTTTTTTACTACCTTTAGGCAAGAAGGGGAAAACATTTTTCCCTTTTTCCCATCCTTCGTAAATGCAGCCCTAAAATAAGGGAGTGTCAAAGCGCCCTTGTCACTACTTACCTAACCTTCTATAATTGAATCATGCAACAACAGCATAACCGAATTCTCTTGCTTTCAACTGCACATCTTCATTCTCAACTGAGAGTAGTGGCTCTCCTACTCACATATCTTGTGCAGCGTTGCCGTTTGGCTACAATTGTAGCCAATTTGCTACATTTAAAATTGAAAGCTACAATGCTACAATGCTTCTTAAATGGCTACATTTTTATAGTTTCATTTTTTTTTCAATAATAAAAATTTTGAAAAGTAGCACTTTATATCTATACTAATATTATAAAGAGGAAAACTTTGTTTGTTTCTTTGTTTGTTTGTAACGAATAGGCTCAAAAACTACTGGACCGATTTTAAAAATTCTTTCACCATTCGAAAACTACATTATCCAAGAGTAACATGGATTACATTTTATTTTGGAAAAAATAGGGTTCCGTAAGATATTTGGATTTTTCGGACACAACCTGAAAAAAATCTTATATATAAAATAAAGTCAACTTTTTGTGTGTGTTCGCTAACCGGCCGTGTCTGCACCGAATTAAACCAAACTTACACATATTGTTAAGAAGGTATTGAAGATGGTTTCCGTATAGTTTGGATACCTATTGGTGGATAGGGCTCGAGATATAGGTCAAAACGTGGACCTGGGTAACCTTCGGATGTGTATGTACAATATGGATATCAAATGGAAGCTGTTGATGAATGCTTTAGTTCAGAGTATTTTTCATGCCACTCCGTGACTAGGGTCTCGACATAGAGACCAAAACGTGGAGCCTAGAATGTGTTTGTACAATATGGATATCAAATTGAAGCTGTTGGTGAATGCTTTAGTACAGAGTATTTTTCATGCCACTCCGTGACTGGGGTCTCGAGATATAGGTCAAAACGTGGACCCGGGTAACCTTCGGACGTGTATGTACAATGTGGGTATCACATGGAAGCTGTTGGTGAATGCTTTAGTCCAGAGTATTTCCATCCGCTCCGTGACTAGGGTCTTGAGAGAGAGACCAAAACGTGGACCCTAGAATGTGTTTGTACAATATGGATATCAAATGAAAGCTGTTGATAAGTGCTTTAATACGGGGTAATTTTCATACCTATTGATGACTAGGGTCTCGAAATATATGCCAAAACGTGGACCCGCCGTGTCTTTGCAGCGAATTAAACCAAACTTACGCACATTGTTAAGTAAGTATTGAAAATGGGTTTCGTAAAGTTTGGTTGTAATTCGGAGCAGTGGCAACGGGTACAGCGTTCTTTTGAGCCAGCCATAATGTCGCTTACTTTTTTAATGCTTGGGGCGGAACTGAACTGTCAAATTGACAGTGTGACTTACAATGTGTCAATATTTCTTTCTGATTTGGATGCCATAAGGAAAAAACGTAAGTGCAACATGTAAAAATTGTTTGTGAATTTTTTTGGAGGGGATTTTGGAACAGTGAATAATTTCTTACGAAATTTGAGAATTTAATGTGAAATCCGAATGAAATTATGTGTTCGTGGAAAAAACAATTTTTTTCGTTTTTTTTTTTGAAAAATATAAATGGATAATGGTTAAAAAAGCTCCAATGCTTAATAAAACATATAAATTGAAACGAAAAATTCATGGATGATCAGGAAAAAAGACGATTGTTTATTCATATGCGTTGATTTGAAATTTAAAAACAATCTTCTTTTTTCCTGTTTTTCAATTTATATTTTATATTTACTCAAAAACAAATAGAAAAACAAAAAATATTGTTTATGCCAAAGCGCTTGCATAAAGAATAAAGAAATAAATAATATGAAAACCATAAATTTTCTGTTCTAAACCATATCAATTCTATTTTAGTGTGCCCAGCGAAGGGGGCCGGGTTTGCTAGTGATATATAAAAGCATAGAAATAAGATTGTGTTCATACCTTTAGTGCATATATAAACCAATTGACACTTTGTATATGTATAGCTATCACTCTTGCGCAACTTGACATTGTTCGCGCGCAGTCATGCCATGCACATGTCAAAATTAGAAGTTATGTGAAGCTGGAAGTGCGTGGTAACCGATTTTAAAGTGAAATGGATAAGTAAGTTTATATAATTGTAATATTAAATCAACAGGCTTACATAACAAACAATGACAATTCTATTTTAGATTTAATTTTGCAATTTGAATACTTATGTAATACTGACTGTGATAAAATTGTTAGCCAATGGACTTTATTAAAATTAAGTGATCACAATTTAAAAAGTGATATCGATATTGATTCCTTTTGGCAAAAAGTATCCAACATAAAAAATGGATTGGGCGAGCTAATGTTCCCAGACCTTAGTAGTTTTATATTTACCTTACTATCCTTGCCTCATAGTTCTGCAGTCGCAGAAAGAAAATTTTCATCATTAAAATTAATAAAAACGAATACAAGAAATAAATTGGAAGTAAAAACCATACATCACATTTTGACTTGTAAAGAACTAATTAAAAAAAATTGTGTATGGTCGGCTAAAAAAGACTTTTCTTTAAAAATGGACTGAATTTTTAATGTGGTTGTGAAATATTTTATAAAAACCTTCTTTCTGGTAAAAACATTTTTTAAGTACTTTTGTATTGTTTAAAGCAATATTTGTTTTTTTTTTTATTGTTTAAAAGTTATTTTAAATGCTTTTATTTGAATATTGTAATAATAATATTGTGGTAATAAATTTATAATAAAAACAATGAAAAAAAATATATATATATAGCTATTTTATTTAATGATTTAAATTTTTGATAAAAAAAGTAAATTCTACCAAATACGTAGCTATAATCAATTATTATTGCCGGTTTTTTTTGGCTACATTACAGCCAGATTGGATACATATTTTGCTACGAAGAAAATGTAGTGAGTGGCAACACTGATCTTGTGTCTCAGTTGATACAAATACTTTTGGTGCTGCTGAAACTGTCGCTTCAACCGTTTCCAGTGCTACAAAGGATGCTTCACGTTAAACTCCTCACACTAATGTTCGCGCTATCAAAAACAATAACAACAAATCATTATTTGACTCTCCATTTCCAATTTTGCGGGCTTTCACCGTCCGTAGCTACAATTGAGACAATTGACTCTCTTTCGTATGCCGCACTGCTGCCTCAGTTAATACGTTTGCTTATGCTGCTCCCGCGCCCACTGGCTTGAACAACAGGTTGAGCTCTGCAATTGCTGCGCCAAGCATGAGAGCGCCATCGTATGCGAAAAAAATTGTTAAAAATCAAAGCGATTTCTGAGCTACTTGAAACCTACACTTCACTAAACTGAAATTAAATAAGCTATTAAAGTGTAGTAGAAAAACTGTGTCGAAAAGTTTTCTAAACATTCGGTTTAAAACGTGGAAAACTTTGAAGGAAATTTTAAGAAATTTGTTAATTTTTTTGGAATTTTTCACCAAGTTTGGAAACCGGTTTTTTTTTATCAATACACTATATTTTTATAAAAGAAAAAAAGATACTGTAAAGTCGGTTTACTGAAGATACTTTAACGTGACAACGTCATAAAAACATACTGGCGTAATGGTTGCAATTTTCAAAACAAAATTTTAATATTATTTGTTTGATAGATATTTTGCTTGGATATAGAGAAGGAGGTAAATGGAATCGCAATGGAATAGGTCAAGTTACATTTACACAAGCGTGAAATTTGTTTATTTTTTATTTTTATTTTATTACCATTGCAATCTAGTTAACAAAATTAATAAGCAATTCATTTTACATACATATATTTAATTAAGTTAAAACATCTCAAGTAAAGACAAAATTTTATGAAAAGAGATCATGCGGTTTCGTCCTTTTTAATTTTCTCTAACGATGTTGCGTAATACTTTATTTTGGAATCGTTGAATGATGATTTTGTTGCTTTCGCTGGTGCAGCCCCAGAGCTGTATGCCATATGACCACACTGGTTTCAGTACAGTAGGTTCTGTTTTTATGCGGCTTTTTTTTATGCGGTTTTGAAATAGTGCGGTTTTTTTAAATTACAAAATGCATATCGACCTATCGGGAATTGTACATATAAACAAGATTCTAAACCAGCTAAGCAAAAACTCATCACAGATTACATCAGAAATGCTAACCCTACAAGTATGGAAGATATATAAAGATATAATTTTCAAAGATACAATATTTTGTTTATGCGATTTTATTTAATTATTTCAGATTCATGCGGTCTATGGAGCGTATCTATAGTAATAATATGGGACTAGTGCCCTTTTTTATGCGATTATTTCAGATTTATGCGGTTTTAGCATTTGAAACGTATCTATAGTTTTACTATAGAACTAGTAGCTTTTTTTATGCTGTTTTTTTTATGCTGTTTCTTGCGGAACGTATCTACCGCATAAAAACAGAACCTACTGTATTTCGTTGTATAAAAGTATTTTGTTATAAATAGAGAGTTTAGCGTGAAAAATGACGAAACATTTATCAAATTCATGAAAGATTTGTTCAATTTCGATTGTGCATCAGACGTTAATAAGTACACAACACTACGGGGCAACATCATCGATTTGCCTTTTTCAAGACACTTTACACTCGAAACACTCCCTTTCATTTCCTACTTTTTCTATCATCGTCCTATTCTCAACAGAGAAATGGTTCATTACCATGCACACAGGAAGAAGGCATATGAAAATACAAATATGTGAATTTATATACAAATATGCATATACATACATATACATACATATATATGTTCACTCAAGTAGGACAGAGCCAGATGTCGAACGTTGCCGAACGCGGGGGCCGATTGTGCTCTTTGTCGTTTGTTCCGCGCTCTCGCTTGCAGTTCAAGCACATTAGCTTACATTTGCTCGCGTACGGAATAGATTCGTATATTTGATATGTCCATATGATTTGTATGCATCTTTACATATAGATTTGTTCTTTTTGAAAATTGCGCGAAATTGTATATTTATGTATATACATATATTATATTAGTATACAACATATCTTATAAGGTTTATGGTAAATATTACCATACATTTTTTCCTTCATATATAATAAAAAAATTAATAATAATAACTTTAAGACAACAGGTATTATTAACAAACTTGGTTTTATTTTAAATTCTTCAAGTAAATCAAATTAATAATAATCAATAAGAAGGCATATGCAAATACAAATACGTGAATTTATATATGTACATATGCGCATATACATACACATATACGCTCACTTAAGTAGGAGAGAGCAAGATGTCGAATGTTGCCGTTCGTTTGCTTTGTCGTTCGTTCCGCGCTTTCGCTTGCAGTTCATTCAAGGTAACGACAAATGAGCAAGGTAACGACACATTTTTTCGTGCGTGCAGCCGACTAAATCGAATTATAAGACGTTATCACGTCAAAATAGTTAAATATAAAAATCCTGGTAACTAGTTGCTCTCATATTATTTTGAACATAGGTGTACAAATTATAAAATTTTTATTTCTTAACAAAAGAATTTACATAAATTTTGTAAGCATAGCAAAGCTAGCAAACGTAGTCATCTCCAAGCTGGTCCATTTGAAAAGAGCTCCCATTAACCAATTCTAATCGGATGAAGCTGAGCTTCACCCTTACTGCTCGTTACTGTTAACTGCTCTGTTCGCCCTCACATCTGTCGACTCCCACTTGCATAGCAACTGCGAGCGATGCGTATGATGTTCGCTGTTAAATGTACTGGCTCTCAGAGCAGCCGACTCACACTTGCATCGTAATTGTATGGGATGCAAGAATGATAAAAACAAGATTGCGCCCATCAGAGCGTACGTGACGTCACGTTTGCTGAGTTGTGCAGTATTGCCAACCATTTGCTCTTCGCAATAAATTTAGTGCTTTTTTATACCGAAAATACGAAAATTTTGAAGTTTCGTGTTTGTTTCTTTTTGCGTTTAATTTAAAGCTACCGAAACTGTAAGTTAAAAAAAACTGTATTATTAAAGAAAGAATGTTATAAAAGGTCACTCTGAGAAGATTTTAGTGCTAATGAAAATTAGTTGATTCTTATAAAATTTAGTATTTTGAAAAAATGGTGGGAAAAATCTTAAATATTTTGCAAATCATATTAAATTGTTCAACCAAGTCGTGGATCTACACATTTTATAATGTCTAATATTGTTGCACAGCCGCTGATAAGATTGAACAATGTGTGAATGTGGATTTTAATACTGCTGATGGAGTTGCGCCAGGAGAAGTGCCTTGAACGGATGGTGCCACTGGATGGATGGCGGAGGCAGTGTACTCAGTCCGTGGATCGGTGCTCAGTTACTATTTCTATAGATATTTAAAACATTTAACTTAAATTTAATTAAATATTATAAACATATATATGCAAATAGACTTATGCGTGCACATATTTGTGATCACAAACAAACCGTTTTTGTAGGCTTAAGAATTGCATCTATGGAACAGTGATCAGCTTATGCAGTTATTTATATGATTAAAGATATAGATATTACTGTTTGTTATCAAAAATATATATGCATATTGAGAATTTATCACTGCACATTTCATGTTTTCTTATTTTTCACTTATACGAGTACACTTTCACGAATTATCTTATTTTTGCGTAAATATTCACTAAAACGTTTGTTACCGTTTCTTCTTATTAACGCACATTTCAAAGAAGAAACGAATATTCATAAACATCAACAATAACCGCAATCATGGGCAATGTGACCAGATCTCTGAGAAGATTTTATTGCTAATGAACATTTTTTTACTCTTATAAAATTTCATAATTTGAAAGTGCAAATTTAATTTTTGACTCCATTTAAGGTTATGCAAAAATATTAAATTAAATGCCCCTCTCTCAAATCTTCTTAAGATTGAAAACCTTTTTACTCATTTTAAAAAGCCTTTGAATTTATTGAATGCGAATTAAAACCATAGAGGTGTAATCGTTTCTTCCGGTCATCAATCCTTAGTGAGACATAGGACATTAAGAGTTATATTCATTGTAAAAATAAACAAGAAAATACCAGAAAATACTAAAGAAACCATACTGACATTTTTACAAAAAGAGTACCTTATCTAGTTACATAACTTCAAATATATCAAAAAAGTCGTTCCCTTAACAAAAGAGTCTCGCTTAACAAAAAAACCTCATAAATTAAATTGTACATAAGCATGACACATTTATTTAAAAAAACGCACATTTTAAAGACAATTTGTCACGCATACAAAGTTCTTTAAGTGATTCAATAAAAATTTGTTGGGTTATTTTCTTTGAATGGTCAATTTAATGCGTTTTTATATCCAAAACTAGGCAACACTGCAGTAGCGAGAGAGAGATTTGACTGTCGAAAGCAGAAGAACACCAACAACACCTGCACTCGCGGGCAATGCCACGAGATGTTAAAAAAATGTAAAGCTAAATAAAACTGAGTGAATTATTTAAATAATTATTAAAAAATGTATATTTTACAAAATTATAAACATGACATTTTAATTAGAACAGCTAGAAAAATGTTATGAAGAAGGAACTGAAACTCCGAGACCAAAAATAATAAAAATAACAAAAAAAGAAATGATAAATCAAGTTACGAAAATGGTAATCTGGCCATACTGGAGCTAAAATCACGTAACTAGTTGTCAAATTCGCTGAGCGCAAAGTAACGGGACCACGATAGGCGCCATCTCATTATTCTTTCCATCATGGCTGATAGAAATACTTATGCTGCTGCTGAAACTGTCGCTTCAACCGCTTCCAGGGATACAAAGGATGCGTCGCGTTAAACTCCTCACACTAATGTTCGCGCTATCAAAAACAATAACAACAAATAATTATTTGACTCTGCATTTCCAATTTTGCCGGCTTTTACCTTGCCCGTAGCTACAATTGAGATAATTGACTCTCTTTCGTATGCTGCACTGCTGCCTCAGTTAATACGTTTGCTTATGCTGCTCCCGCTCCCACTGGCTTGAACAACAGGTTGAGCTCTCCGATTGCTGCGCCAAGTATGAGAGCGCCATCGTATGCGAAGAAAATTATTAAAAATCAACGCGATTTCTGAGCGACTTAAAACCTACACTTCATTAAACTGAAATTAAATAAGCTATAAAAGTGTAGTAGAAAAACTGTGTAGAAAAGTTTTCTGAACATTCGGTTTAAAACGTGGAAAATTTTAAAGGCAATTTTTTAGAAATTTGTTAATTTCTTTTTAAATTTTTTACTAAGTTTGGAAACGGTGTTTTTTTTTTTTGTACAATACACTACATTTTTATAAAAGAAAAAAAGAGGTTGTCTGTAAAGTCGGTTTACTGACGATAGTTTAACGTGACAACGTCATAAAAACATACTGGCGTAATGGTTGCAATTTTCAAAACAAAATTTTAATATTATTTGTTTGATAGATATTTTGCTTGGATATAGAGAAGGAGGTAAATGGAATCGCAATGGAATAGGTCAAGTTACATTTACACAAGCGTGAAATTTTTTTAATTTTTATTTTTATTTTATTACCATTGCAATCTAGTTAACAAAATTAATAAGCAATTCATTTTACATACATATATTTAATTAAATTAAAACATCTCAAGTAAAGACAAAATTTTATGAAAAGAGATCATGCGGTTTCGTCCTTTTTAATTTTCTCTAACGATGTCGCGTAATACTTTATTTTGGAATCGTTGAATGATGATTTTGTTGCTTTCGCTGGTGCAGCCCCAGAGCTGTATGCCATATGACAACACTGGTTTCAGTATTTCGTTGTATAAAAGTATTTTGTTATAAATAGACTTTAGCGTGAAAAATGACGAAACATTTATCAAATTCATGAAAGATATCTTCAATTTCGATTGTGCATCAGACGTCAATAAGTACACAACACTACGGGGCAACATCATCGATTTGCCTTTTTCAAGACTTTTTACACTCCCTTTCATTTCCTACTTTTTCTATCATCGTCCTATTCTCAACAGAGAAATGGTTCATTACCATGCACAGAGGAAGAAGGCATATGCAAATACAAATATGTGAATTTATATACAAATGTGTATATACATACATACATATGTATATATGCTCACTCAAGGAGGAGAGCGATAAATGTCGAACGTTACCCAACGCGGGGGCCGATTGTGCTCTTTGTCGTTCGTCCCGCGCTCTCGCTTGCAGTTCAAGCAAGGTAACGACACATTTTTTGGTGCGTGCATCCGGCTAAATCGAATTATATGACGTTATCATGTCAAAAAAAATTAAATACAAAAGTAGTTAAATATAAGGGTAATTAGTTGCGCTCATATTACTTTGAGCATAGGCGTACAAATTATAAAATTTTTATTTCTTAACAAAAGAATTTACAATAATCTTGTAAGCATAGCAAAGCTAGCAATTGTCGTCATCTCCAAGCTGGTCCATCTGAAAATAGCTCCCATTAACCAATTCTAATCGGATGAAAGTGAACTTCACACTTAATTGCTCTTTACTGTTAACAGCTCTGTTCGCTCTCACAGCAGTCGACTCCCACTTTCATAGCAACTGGGAGAGTTGCGTATGATCTTTGATGTGAACTGCACTGATCTCACAGTAGCCGACTCACACTTGCATTGTAACACGCATGGGATGCTTTAAAATCGTATGTGT
>JAYXIM010043237.1:0-12404 GCA_037575425.1 Anastrepha fraterculus
GTCATCATCTCACCTTTTGAAGGTCCTAACTTCAGGTAAGAAGATTGTCTTGCCTTTAAATTATTTTCACTTCTTAATGTCAAGTAGGGATCTGTGTAAGAATTTAGTCGATGCTCTTACTAAGAGTCGGCTTCAATGAACTGAGTGGACCCTGTAGCATTCAGTGCTCGTAAGCTGTATACCAAAACAAGAGCGACTGAATGCGATAGTGCCTCAAGCTAAAGGAAAGTGGATTTACATACATATTTTGCAATATGTCTCGGCCTCGGCACTTTTTCAAGAACTGAGCAGAAAATAATTATTAGTTGAACTGATAGTTAGTGGGCAATACTAAAGTACCAAAGATGAACAAGTTCGGAGCCAGGCAATTACTTAGCGTATGAACTGGCATTTTTTATGCTTTCTCTTTCAAACTCTTGGCACTAGACCAATAATCAATAGCCGATAAAACTACTTATCATCAGTGAGAGATTGGGGATTTTACTTTTAAAGGTAGCGTAGTGTCGTGTCACTTGTGCGTCAAAGCTATTGTAGACACTCACAGAACTAACGAAGACCCATTGGCTTGCTGTTCTCCGAGTTGACAGCTGAAGCACTGAGAGTTGTGCGGTAGACCCAAATTAGCAGCATTTTCACAAAGAAGCTAACTCTCTGTAACCGTACCTGTTAGTCTCTAAATATCCCGCAGTTTATCAATTCCAAAGTCATTAATAGAAGAACGCTTTGTCTAATTCTTCAGCACTTTATTTGGTATGTTTCAATGACCGGAAACTCCGACGAATGGGATATTTATTTATTTATATCAATTTGCAATACCTGGTCATTCTGAGATTTGATTTTGGTGATGTGAGTGACAGGAGGCAGGTTATTGGAAAACATGCATGGTTTTTGTACTCCTTTGCAGTAAATTCTTAATACTCTAAAGATCTCCTTAATACTTAGGGCTTCCACTCAGAAGACGCTAGCTAAGAATGGCATTCAGAACGAGAGAAACGTGTGATACTTCAGAAAGCACCCTAACTAGTGCCCACTTTGTATGCAGAAGGCGCAGGAGTTCTTAACACAAAACTTTCTCAATATAATAACACAAAACAAGCAAAAGATTCCTCGAATAAGGAGCTAATGGAAAAACGTGTTGGTAATAAGACTTTGTCCATTGTTGTCATGACAGGGCTAGGTTTAGTTATAGGATTGACCATAAGAGGATCCACTGTCGATAAATTAAATGCGTCCTTTTGTGATAAAAAAAACAACTTAAATCATATTCGCATACACTTCTGTTAGATGTTAAACCGAGCTCCTCCTCTTATTTGTGGTGGGAGTCTTAATGTTGCTCCACAAATGGAGGGGCCTACAGTTCTAAGCCGACTCTGAACGGGCAAAGGTTTTCTACGGCAGAAATACACTCGGAGGTTTTCGAATGCCTACCGAGGGGCGAGCAATATTAGAAAAAACTTGTTCAATCACTTTGCTGCTTTATGCACGAAGATTCGAACCTACGCTCATCCGAATAGTAGTCACGCACCAACCCTTTCGGTTACGGCGTCCTTTTGCGATATCATTGCAAAATAGAGAATAAACAGGAAAAGAGACGGTGAAGGGTTATGAAAATAACCGAACCCACTTACGGTTGTGTTAACCGCTTCGTTCCACTGATAAAATTTATCAGGTGAGTGGAACTCGTATCTAAACGCCTTTATTTCTTTTACGCTTTCATACCCCCACAGTGTTCAGAAAAGACACCCAGGAAGTGAGAGCCCTCAGACTTAGTTATAATTAGAAATTTTCTCAATCACCTACAAAGCACTCGTAGACTGAGTGGTCTCTCGACCGGCAAGTTGGTGTACAGGGCGCGAAGCCCATTACAGGCTAGTAGTGGACCACACATAGTCAAGAAAGCCACAATTTTCTCATTTCGCAGGGAAACCAATTCACTTAGCTCATCAGTTCAGCAATCCAGCAATTCACTTCATTGATTCTGTGAGCGGCACCTAAAATAACTTCAAAGTATTCACAGGTTGTTAAATTTAAATTTAGGCATTTCTCGACTAGTTTCGAGCACACATCATTGCGCTCAGGGCCCTCATAGCTTCTTGGCTGACGGATTAAAGCTTTGTTTTCCAGGCCAATTAACTTTTGCTTTGATAGCAGCTAACTTCGCTTGGAATACGCTACGGGGGCCCTATTACCTTGCGCTTGATGGTGAGCTTCTCACATAAGACAACTTATCCAACTCTATGGCTGAACCTAGAGCCATCTTATCGAACTCTGTCTGCAAATATCGAAATCCACTCTCTCTTCCCTTGTGAGAATATGAATGGGGAATGTCCCGCTCTGCCCGGCCTAGGTTTTGTGTTGATCTGTTACCACAGGAACGAATTCAAAGTTTCAGAGTTATCACAATGCAGATGCAGGCTTTACAAAAAAACTATCGTCCAATTTCATAAGTGGGAATTTTCACAAAATTTTCAGTGAGTCTTGGAAGTGCAAGAATACTTCTGGTGGGGTTAAATCGAATGAGCCCTTTATATTTAAGTCCAGCAAAATGTTACGCATTTCAATGTAAAAATGATCTTCTTCCTTCTTATAAAGGTTGTCAAAAAAGTCTTGCGGTATTTCCGCAAGCTTGTCTTTGCAAGCGCGTAGTTCTAGTTGTATTCGTCGCATCGGTTCAAGCTAGAGCTTTTTGGAAAGTTTTTTTCACGTGCTAACACGTGTTTGATTAATTGTTGTTTGCTTTTAGTCGTTCGTGAGTTATAGCGTCGCAAACATGGAGCAAAATAAAGAGAAAATACGGCATATTTTACAGTACTACTACGGTAAAGGCAAAAATGCATCTCATGCTGCCAATAAAATGTATGCAGTTTATGGACCCGATACAGTTTCCATTTCCACCGCACAACGATGGTTTCAACGTTTTCGTTCTGGTGCAGAGGTGATCGAAGATGCGCCACGGTCCGGAAGGCCTGTCGTCGAAAATTGCGATAAAATCGCTGAATTGATCGAAAGAGACCGGCATAGTAGCAGCCGTAGCATCGGCCAAGAGCTGTTTGGTGGGATTGGCAGGGAATCATCCACTATGAGCTGCTCCCCTATTTTGAATTTGAAAAGGTCGAGCCAAGGAGCACTAGGAGATTTGGTGGCTCCTAAAACACTCAGGCTAAAAAGCCCATTGTATTTAAAGCTCTGGAAAGGGGGTAGATAGTCAAGGAGGGAGGGAGAAAAGTATCAGAGAAAGAGATAGGAAAGAATAGAGACAGAGATAGAGATAGTTAGTCCTGTGAGAATTTTCCAGATTATTTGGCAAATCTGTAAATATCCTTCAGTTTTAGAGAACGAATATTACCCATTCCCATGACATCGGAACCCAATACCCGTAGTCGCGCTCTAGCAAAGGCAGGACACTCACAGAGAAAGTGCTCAGTGCTATCCGCCTCCTCCAAGCATGACAGGCATACCGGGTCCTCGATGATTCCAATGGTGGTCATATGCTGACCCCATGCGTTGTGTCCTGTAATGATGCCGACCATCAACCGAATGTCTTTCCTTCTAAGTTTTAGTAGAAAGTTTGACAGTTTTCTGTTCGGACTTGTCACAAAACACTTTGCAGTTGTGCAGCGTTCTAGACCGGACCATCGCTCTTTATGTAGATTGCCTACATAATCGTTGATCCAGTTCTTGATTCCTGCGGGACTGATTCCGATTATTGGCTCTGGGCCCTGTGGGGGCACCGCTGATCCACGGTTGGCCAATTCGTCGGCAATTTCGTTTCCTTGAACACCGGAGTGTCCCGGAACCCATATAAGTACAAGCCTGTTTTGTCTTGCGACAGAACTATGCTTCTTCTTACATTCTTGAACAATCTTTGAGGTTTGCTTCGCGTTCTCCAGGGCCTTCAATGCAGCCTGACTGTCACTGAAGACTCCAATCTGTTTCCCGCTCCATCTCCTCTCGATTATCCATTCGGCTACTTTTAGGATGGCAAAAACTTCTGTTTGGAAAACAGTTGCCATTCCCCCCATAGCGTAGTGATACTTATTACTATCGTTTAAGTACCATCCGGCTCCAGACCCTATTTCAGTCTTGGACCCATCGGTAAAGAAAATATCCGTCAAACCTCCCTGCATGCCTCCTGGATTGCTCCATTGCTCACGCAATGGAAATCTGACATCAAATTTCCTTCCGAATGAAACTGTGGGTATCAGGTCATCTTTAGGTGCCAAAAACAGTGGACACTGCTCCGACAGCAACTTAAAGATTTCTCTGTGTCCCGAAGTTCCATCTTCGTGCCAGAAACCATATTTATGGAGTCTACACATTGCTTTTATTGCTTCCTGTTGTATCTTAAGATCCAGGGGGAGCAAATCAAGCATAGCATTTAGGGCATCTCCAGAGGTTGTACTCATGGCACCCGTGATGCATAAACATACACTTCTTTGCAGCCTGTATAGTTCCCGGATTGTGGACTTAACCATGCTCCGTCGCCACCAGACCACAGAAGCGTAAGTGATGATTGGTCTGATAAGTGCCGTGTATATCCATAGGACCACAGCAGGTTTCAGACCCCAAGTTTTGCCAAAGGCTCTACGGCATTGCTGAAAAATCTTCAATGCACGATTCACCTTCAGTGAAACGTGTGTCTCCCAAGTCAGCTTCTTATCCAAGATTACTCCTAGATATTTAACTTCGTTGGAAAGACCAAGTGTCACACCTTTCAGTGTTGGAAGACTGAGTCCATCCAATTTCCGTTTTCTCGTAAACAAGACTATAGTTGTTTTGTTCGGATTAACGGAAAGACCTTGTCTCATGCACCAATCATCGATTTTGTCAAGAATCCTCTGCACTTTCGTGCAAAGCCTTCTTAAGGATTTATCCGATGTTAGCGCACAGACGTCGTCCGCATATGCTTGGACGTGAAAGCCGAGTTCCTGCATCTCCACTAATAGGGAGTCTACGACGAAGCACCACAGCAGCGGAGAAAGAACACCCCCTTGGGGACATCCTTGCTTGGCCCTGACTGTGATTTGCTCGTCATCGCTCCCACCAGCGGTTAACAGCCTCTCAGAGAGCATGGAGTATATCCATTTTATAATGGCTTGATTAACTCCGTGTCGTTCGGCAGAAGAACATATCGAGCCGAAAGTGGCATTATCAAAAGCCCCCTCAATGTCCACGAACACGCCCATTGTGTATTCGTCAGCTTCCAGCCCTGCTTCAATCTTGCTAACAAGATCGTGTAAGGCTGATTCACATGATTTTCCACTCTGGTAAGCGTGTTGATTTCTACTAAGTGGACTTCTCGGCAATACCCCCACTCGAATATGTTTCTCCACCACTCGTTCCAGACTTTTCAACATGAACGATGTCAAACTGATTGGTCTAAAACTTTTTGCTAGGGAATAGTCATCTTTTCCTGGTTTCGAAATAAATACTACTCTTACGCGTCGCCATTGGGATGGTATATAACCAAATGCAAGACAGGCTGTAAAGATCCTTTTCAGGGCCTCAATCAGTCTGTCTCCTCCTTTTTTAAGCATTGCTGGATATATTCCGTCAGGTCCAGGGGACTTAAAGTTCTCAAAGGAAGATAAGGAAAACCTTATCGATTCCCTTGTCACTATCCGACTAGCAATATACCAGCTGTACCTAGAGGTTCCACTATTGCCACCGTTGTTGTTCATGCCACTCTCACCTTCAGAGAGAGTTCTACTACCCGGAAAGTGGGTTTCGAGTAAAGCATTAAACGTTTCCGATTTGAAAATGGTGTATGAACCATCAGGTTTTCGAATGGAATCCAGCCTTACTGAGCGGTCTAAATGAAGGACCTTACAAAGTCTCGCTGTTTCCCTCATTTCTTCGACGTTACTGCAGAAATTTCTATAGGATTCAAGTTTGGCTTGCCGTATTTTTTTCTTATATTCTCTCTGTGTAAGTCGGTGATTGGCCCAGTCCTCTTCTGTTTTGGTCTTCAAGGCCTTATTAAGAAGTTTCCTGGACCGTACACGAAGCTTCGACAGTTCAGGGTTCCACCAAGGAACCGCTTTCCCCTGTCTGCTTTGCCTGAGTGGACACAGTTCCTCAAAGCAATTGATTAAAGTACCTTCTAATTTCTTAGTCGCATCTTCAATCATTTCTGCTGATTTGAGTTTTTTCAGGTTTGGTAATCGCTCTGTTACAAGCTCACCATACCTGTCCCAGTCCACATTTCGAGGATTCCTACCGGAAGGTATTGATATTGTGTCAATTCCCAGTCGGAATTCGATAAGACGATGATCAGAAAAAGACTCCTCTTCCAAAACTCGCCATCGGTTGATTTGATTTCCAACTGACCTATTGGTAAGTGTTAAATCAATCACCTCTTGTCTCCTTCTGGTCACAAAAGTTGGTTTGTTACCAGTGTTTTGAATGACCAAATCGGATGACAGGATAAAATCCAGTAACTTGAGACCTCTGGGGTTGCATTTGCTGCTTCCCCACACAATGTTCTGTGAATTTGCGTCACAGCCCACTATTAGCCCCAGATTATTGGATTCTGCGTACTTTACCACTTCTCTTAGCTCCCTCGAAGGAGGTGGCTGTACAGAGTCATAGGGTAGGTAGGCCGAAACTATGATAGCTTCGACACTGTTCCCACTTTTCCAGTACTTTATTTTTGCAGCAACGATATCTCCAGAGCATAGCTCTTTTAACATCGTGTGTTCGATCAACCTCGGCATGATAATACATGCTCGCGGTCTCACATTCCCTTCACAATGAAGTATTTGTCCCCACGACATAGCACTTAGACCACAGATACGCTTGTGACATACCCATGGTTCTTGTATAAGTATTATGTGTGGGTTTGTTTGCAGTTTCGCATGCCTACGGCACAAGAGAGCCGTAGACGCTTTGCTATGCTGCAGATTAATCTGTGTAAATATTACTTCAGTCATGAGACTGAGTATATTTACGCTTTGTCCTCCACCTTATCCTGGACGCGGAACTGGATCCGCCCCAGATGTAGGTGAGGACGGCAACCGTACTTCGACTTAAGCACCTTGAGGGACCCAAGATCGATACCCAGTACCAGGTGGGAACCCGTCTCCGAAGTGGAAGCGGATTTCTGCCTGGTGCACGAGTATACTCTCCAGAGAGTCGTGTTAAGATCCTTGTTCTGAACACGGATGCGTTTGAGGAGTTCTGCTGAATTACAGGAAGGACCCGGAATCCAGACACTCGCTCGTACCAGCCTTTCTTTGCTACTCTCAACAAGAATAAACTTGCTGTTTTCGCAGGCTGGAATCTTTGCTATAGCTTTTTCTAGCCATTCTCGGGAAAAAGCATTGGAACAGTGCACCTTTACGATTCCGTCCACCACGCTTTTCCCCTCGAACGTCGGCGCGTCTTTCGTCTCACCGATAGCTTTCCAAAGATAGCTGTCAAGATAGTCTTGTTGCCCTTTGGACAGTAGACCATCTTGTTTGTCGGTATGTATCTCCACCGTCATTGCCTTTGCTGCCATTCTCGCGAATGATTCGCCAGACGTTGACGGAAGAGTGTCATTCGACATTTGAGGTCCCTTAGCCTCTGCCTTGTCAGGCAAAGGTTTGTCTGCCTTGGATTGGGTCGAGGTTGCAGGCATTTCCGAATTCCGTCTCTCGACTTTCCTCTTCTTTGCCTTTCTCCTCTTCCCTGTCATTGGCACAGACCCCGTTTCGTTTCCGGAAGAGCGCAGCGCTACAGAGGAATCCTCTGTTCTGCCACGCTTTCCCGTTTCCGTTACAGGTGTCGAAGTTGACGGAGCTTGAGTCCTTGCCTTAGCTAGTGCTTCGGCTTGCCTCGCCTTCTGTCTCCTTCGTTTGATCTGCCTTGCGGTTAGACCAACACCTGCGTTCGAATCTCCAATAACTTCGGTCTTTTTACCGGTACTTACCTGATTCGCACCAGGTTTAACCGTTGTCAAAGACTTACTCGGTACCAGAGATCCGTCTGAGTCTACTGAGAGATTGTCCGCCATCTCCACATCCTCCACAACTTGTTCAGTTGCTTCAGATCGTTTCGACGACGGTGTATCACTCACACTCACTCGGCTCTCCATTGGCATAGCCAATGTGCCATGTTTCACCACTAGTAGTTCGCTTCCTCCGGAACCCTGGGTGTCAGTTCCGGTCATAGGGGAATGTGGGGTTCGGGCCTGCACATCCGATGCCCGAGCCGTCGATTGCTCGACGGGAGGATTTCCCAGAAGTGGGTTACCTCGTGCAGAGAAATCCTTGTTGAGCCTCCACATTGTAGGAAAATGCATTTTATACCTCCTGCCAGGTTGTCGGTACGGTACTCTCCACATAGTACTTGGGTGGCCACCAATTCCGCCGTTCCGCGGTTGAGTGGATACCCAATTCCTATGTGGAGCTGCCCTCTTAGTTCGTGGTAAGTTAATCTCCATAGAATGGGGTTAACTCGCCACTTAAGCCTCATCCCCGCGGCAAGGAGACCGACATGACTGCTCCCCTATGGCCAAACGCTCAATTCGGACCTGTACTGCCAACAACTGGACCGCTTGAATGCAGCACGTATGCAGAAGTGGCCATCTTTGATCAACAGAGGCCGAATTTTCTTCCATCAGGACAACGCCAGGTCACACACATCTTTGGCGACGCGCCAGAAGCTCCGGGAGCTCGGATGGGAGGTTCTTTTGCATTTACCGTATAGTCCGGATCTCGCACCAAGTGATTACCACCTATTTCTGTCCATGGCGAACGAGCTTGGTAGTCGGAAGTTGTCCACAAGAGAGTCCTGTGAAAATTGGCTCTCCGAGTTTTTTGACAATAGGGAAGCGAGCTTCTATAAGAGGGGCATTATGAAGTTGGCATCTCGTTGGGAACTCGTCATCGAACAAAACGGCGCATATTTGACTTAAATCGCATTATTATAACCAATTTTATGAACAATTGAAAATTCAATAAAAATACCGCAAGACTTTTTTGACAACCTTTATAAAATATCTAATTGTGGCCTCTATAGAATAGCAACTTGCATTACAAAAATAATTCATTTATTGGTATTTTTCCAGACACACTTCATACGTAATGGTCATTCATCCCTTTCACAACTTACCGCTGATATCCTCTTCTGTCATACCTCTGCTGCCACCAACACCTGCACTGGCATTACCATGACCACCTGCTTTGCCTTCTTCTGCAGCCACATGGCTATTAGCACCATTAGTATCGGATTTCAAATAATTTCCTTTCGTCTCGTCATTCCCACCATCAGATCCTTCATTATATCCACCATCGCTGCTGGCAGTTACATGTCCAACACTCGAATTGAGCAACAATGTTTTGCGATAGATTAAACCCTGCAGCGATGTCTTTATTCGGATGCCTGTCATGTTGAGTATATGTGTGGAGGCTTGTGAGAACGCGCCCTGCGCCAATGCGGCCAATAACACTAGCCAAGCGATAGCCCAACCGTTCGACATTAAATCCAACCAATTCGGATAGTAAATTTGCACTTCAGTGCCATTGTAATCGATGCCAACATTCAACATTTGATTCTTATCATTTGCGGTTGTGTTGATGATGCTGCTGAGGCTAGCGCTTAACGGACTGGGCACAGTTATCATTGCGACCTGAGCTGATGGGCTGATGAAGTGCATATTGTGATGATTGTTGTTGTTACTATTAGTGCTGCTATCAATGCTAGTGGTTAAAGCTGCTGACAAGGCTTTTGAAATCCAATTTGTTGCTGCTGTTTGCAGACTAATACGACTGCTGTCATGGAAATTACCAAATCTTCCGCCCCTACTACTACTGTCATTGTTGTTGCTGTAGTCCCTATACAGATATTGAATACCCCCTGGCGTAATTGATCTATTCCTAACAATTTCAACACTATCATAGCTGTGGTTTGCCACACTCTCCCTTACACTTCGCTGCCAAATCGAATTGTTGATGTTGTCGTTGGAAGTGGCGTTTGTGCTGCTGCTATGGTTGCTGCTGTTATTGTAATGCATCCAACTCGTGTAAGTCGAGTTGTACATGCTTTCGATGTACTGCACAATTTGTTGAATGGCAAGTGGGCCAATTAGTGCGCATAAATCACCGCACAGCTTCAACAGGCCGCCCAACGTAAACATTCGCCAGCTGCTGCGCAAATAGCAAAGCCACAATGATGGTGGGCGATCGCCATTTTTCTAAAAATAAAGAGTTACATAATAATAGGAAATTCATTACTTAAATCAATAGCCCGTCAAAAGTAAATAAAATAAAAACAACCTAAATGAGGAATGGAATGTAATAAAATGGGGTAAAATGGAATAATGTGAAATAAAAAATATGAACTGAGGAAAATGAAATGAAATGAAATGAATGTAAAAAAGTGAGGTGAAATAAAATCCGTTGAAATAAAATAAAACGAATTGAAATGAAATGGAACAAATGAACGAAGAAATGATACTAAAGCAAATCGGATAAAATAAAATTAATTGGAATAAAATTTAAATGAAATAAAATTAGATAAAGTAAAATGAAATGAAATAAATTGGAATATAATGAAATGAAAACAAAAATTTAGTGGGATAAAATTAAATGAAATGCAGTGAATGCATAAAATGGAATGGAACTGAATAAGATGGGATGAAATTAAATTAATTTCAATAAAACTTTAATGAGATGAAATAAAATAAAATAACATGAAATGTACAATAGTAAATTGGAATATAAGGAATTGAAAACAAAAATTCCATTTCAATTGGGAGTGGCCAGGACGATTCTTCTGCATATGGTTGCAGCAGCTTACAACGTCCGGGATAAGCCCACGTATCCTCTGAGTAGCTTTCCAGGATAGCTGATTGTGCGCTGGGTTTGGGACCCGCCACTTAAAAATCCCCCCAATTAAAAGATTAAAAAAGCCTAGGATGAGACCTCCCTATACTGATGACGACCTCCCTATGCTGGTATCCGGTTCCTTAATGGAGAAGGTGACTCTGCCCGGCTGATTGATCTTCGTGAGAGTAAAGGTAGTGTGGTTCAAGAGATGCGATGGACGGGACACGGCAAGCAAAGCGTAGGACCTTGTGACGTCTACTGCAGCTGCCATGTAAATGAGCGCAAATTCGATGTTGGATTTGTTGTGGGAAAGAGACTTCTTCGCCAAGTACTGTTGTTGTTGTTGTTGTAGCAGCATAAACATTCCCCATTCTTACATACGGTGAAGGCTGCTGGAGTGACAGTCCTTGGCCGGATATAAATCCGGGTTGTTCCGATAACGTAGAACCGACTGTCGTGAAATCTGTCGTTTACTGCGGTGGACGAGCGTCTCGCAATAATCCGCATCAAAGCGGGTTTTTTTAACATCTCGCTAATTTGCCCCCACGCCACGACGGAAGAGAAGGACGATGCGACCAAAGATTCCTTCTATGAGCGCTTGAAACGTTCCTATGAGCGCTGCCCCGGCCACGACATACAAATCATACTTGGCGACTTCAGCGCCAGGGTGGGCAAGGAGGGAATTTTCGGTCTCACAGTCGGAAAATTCAGCCTGCATAACGAAACATCCGGTAACGGACAGAGGCTGATCTACTTCGCTGGGGCCCGAAACATGACAGTCTGCAGCACCAGATTCCAGCATAAAAAGATTCACCAAGCCACCTGGCTGTCTCCTGATCGAAAAACACGAAACCAGATCGATGATGTTGTGATAGATGGAAGACACGCTTCTAGTGTATTAGATGTACGTAAGATCCGAGGACCCAACTTCGACTCGGATCACTACCTTGTTGCAGCCAAACTGCGCACGCGCCTCTGTGCAGCGAAAAACGTGCATCTACCTACGCAAAGAATGTTCGGCATCGAAAAGCTGCAATCACAACAGACAGCCAGAAGATTCGCCACTCGACTCTCACTCCTGCTCTCAGAGAGTACTGCCCAACAAACCGGCATCCACGAACAATGGAGCAACATTTCTCGTTCTCTACGTACCGCGGCGGAAGAAGAAATCGGATTCCGGCGAGCCCGAAAAAACAATTGGTACGACGAGGAATGTCATGCTGCCGCAGAAAGAAAGGATGCCGCCTATAGAGCTACGCTGCGATCGGGTGCAACGCGAGCCATGTGGGATCGCTACAGAGAGCTGAAAAAGGAAGAGAGAAAGAAGAAACGAGAGGCCCAAATACCTGAGTGCGAAGAGCTTGAGATGCTGGCTAATAGGAACAACGCCCGAAAATTCTACCAGAAAGTTCGGCGGTTTACAGAAGGATTCAAGACCGGGGCGTTTTCCTGTAAGAACAAAAACGGCGATCTGGTGACCGACATCCTGAGCATTCTTAAATGATGGAGGGAACACTTTTCGAACCAGTTAAACAGTGATAGCTGCACATGTCTCAGAGAATGTGAAGATCCCGATACCCCATCCTGCCATCA
>JAYXIM010043239.1:0-12250 GCA_037575425.1 Anastrepha fraterculus
TAGATGCTTTCCATTTCAATTCAACCGGGCTATTCGGGTCATGTTCTTCGATTTCGATTTAACTGAAATATGTTGCTCTCTGGTCAAAATAATGAGACACGTAGTTTTTTGTTCGCCCGAAAAAAATTTTTTTCAAGAGTTATCGGCAATTTTGTTTTTCGGCTCAAACTCGATTTTTTTTTAATTATATAAGAATATTTTTTTTTAAATGTCCATAACTTAGTCAAAAATGAACCGATTTTAATAATTCTGGGTTCAAAATGATCGTAATTACTTGCACTAGCGACTTCATGTAGAAACAATTGCAAAAAAGTAGTTGAACATTTTTTATTTAGCAAAAAAGAAAAAAATTGAAATTTTTTCGAAATTCAATATTTCAAAAAGTGTATTTTTTTTTTTTTTTTATAACTTTTTTCAAATCAAGAGAACACCTCAAACTTCAATTAAGCGTAATGCCCAGTAGCTAAAATGAGTTGTTTTTGAGTAATGAATTTTTGAGTAAAAAACCTTTTTCGCACTTTTTGTTTTTTGCAAAATAAAACATTTTCAACTACTTTTTCGCAATTGTTTCTGCAGGAAGTCGCTCGTGTAAGTAATTACGATTATTTTGAACCCAGAATCATTCAATTCGGCTTATTTTTGACTAAGTTATGAGTAATTAAAAAAAAATTTCTTATATAGATTCTTTCCATTTCAATTCAAAAGGGCTATTCGGGACATGTTCTTCGATTTCGATTTAACTGAAATATGTTGCTCTCTGGTCAAAATAATGAGACACGTATTTTTTTGTTCGCCCGAAAAAATGTTTTTTCAAGCTTTATCGGCAATTTTGTTTTTCGGCTCAAAATCGATTTTTTTTAATAATATAAGAAATTTTTTTTTTTAAATGCCCATAACTTAGTCAAAAATGAACCGATTTTAATAATTTTGGGTTCAAAATGATCGCCATTACTTACACGAGCGATTTCATGTAGAAACAGTTGCAAAAGAGTAATTAAAAATTATTTTTTTTGGAAAAAACAAAAAGTGTGAAAAAGGTTTTTTACTCAAAAATTCATTACTCAAAAACAACTTATTTTAGCTACTGGGCATTCAGCTTAATTGAAGTTTGAGGTGTTCTCTTGATTTGAAAAAAGTTATAAAAAAAAAAAATACGCTTTTTGAAATATTGAATTTCGAAAAAATTTAAATTTTTTTTTTGCTAAATAAAAAATGTTCAACTACTTTTTTGCAATTGTTTCTACATGAAGTCGCTCGTGCAAGTAATTACGATCATTTTGAACCCAGAATTATTAAAATCGGTTCATTTTTGACTAAGTTATGGGCATTTAAAAAAAAAATTCTTACATAATTAAAAAAAATCGAGTTTGAGCCGAAAAACAAAATTGCCGATAACTCTTGAAAAAAATTTTTTTCGGGCGAACAAAAAAATACGTGTCTCATTATTTTGACCAGAGAGCAACATATTTCAGTTAAATCGAAATCGAAGAACATGACCCGAATAGCCCGGTTGAATTGAAATGGAAAGCATCTTTAAATATTGTTGTTACCTATGTCAGCTAACCGCATATCTTCTCTAAAGTATGATTCTCCTTTTAAGTGATCTAAGTGTTTATATATTCATGTAGTGCTTGATAGTGCTTTTTATTTTGCCATGTTTAAATTTTGTAGTTTAATGTTTGACAAAAGCTGGGTACAGCGATCTTGCCACTCCGTAGCAGTTATGTTTTCTTCAAGCTTTAGGCCAAACTCCATACCTAAGTCCTTGAGTTGTTTGAGCCAAAACACTTTTTTTCGTAATATGCACTGTGTAAGTTTGTGCGGGAGTCTACTGCTGTTGTATTTATAGATAGTTTTCCAAATGTATTTCATATGTAGTTCTAACGAATATAAGTACTATCTTCTACGTTAGTTTCTAGCGTTATTGCATAATTCGGGGTGAAGTCAGGTAATAATTTCTTTTAATAAAATAACGCTGAAGTTTATGAACTTTTTCGAACAGCGTCGACACAAATATGCGCTGACGACATTGTGATTCTTGCGAGAAATAGTGAGGCTCTTCAGAACGTTTTCATGCGCTTAGCGCAAGCTACAAGACCAGCGGCCCTCAATATAAATGAAGAAAAGACGAAGTACGGGACACGATCCTTTCATGATAGTCACATCAGAATCAGAAGTTATGTTTTTGAGTTCATGCAAGAGTTTAAATACTTAGGCGTAGTATTCAGCATAAATAGGGATATGTCCTTATCTATACAAGACCGTGTTCAGGCAGCTATCAGATCATGTTTTGGCCCAATCAAACTTACTACAGATGCACGAAACTAACTATAATAAGACCGGTTTTCACCTACGGCTGTGAAACATGGATCCTTAAAGTTAATGACGTGAATTTACTGACGCGATTTAAAAAAAAAATTCTTAGAAGAATATTCGGCCCTTCTAATCGTAGACGTATACCGTACACGGTATAAGCACGAGCTCAGTGTTTTAATCGCGGAAGGAAATGTAACGCGGTTTATAAAGCCCCAAAGATTACGGTAATATGGACACGTTTTAAGAATGAGCAGCGAAAGAACGACCAAAAAAGTATTTGAAGCAAACCCTGAAGGAGCAAGAAGGAGAGGACGATATACGAAAGATTAAAATCTCACAACATAAAGCGAAAGCGGACTGTTGAGAAGAATGGAGGCGTATTGTAGAGGAGACAATGGTCCACCCCGGACTGTAATGCCAAGATGATGATGATGATGATGTCCTAATAATAATATCGGTAGCAAAAATTCTTCTGTGTAAGAGTTAATGTGTTATTTTTAATTTTTTTTTTTAATAATTATGGTTTGAGACTTTATTTTATTTTAAAAAAATCCTTCGCTTTTCCGCTATTTTTTCGTAGGTGACTCGTTATTTACACAACAAAATCCAGAAAAAAAATACTTTTTTAATTCTAATATTATATATCTTTGTCAGGGGACCTTGAGACAAAAATAAACTCACTTTCAAATAATGTTTAAAATAATACTATAATTGTAAGAAAAGAAATATATAAACAAAATTAAATTAACGTTAAAGGGATCGTCGAGTTCGTCGTTCGTTCCTTCCCTCCCGTTGATGATTTTAAAATATGATGACAACCGCTTATAGTTGCCATACATCACTGTATAGGTTGCCATGTGCTTAAAAGTAAAATCAACATCAGTAAAAATTTAAAGCTTCGATAAAATTTTGGAAAATTTTCTTCTTCTTCGCGGTTTGAGGTTTTTGTTGTAGTATGAACTATATTTTTATAAAAAAAAGGTTGCATTTATAATTTTTTAGCAAGATGTGTATTACAGGAAATCATAGGGGTACGAATTAATAGTAGTTAGGGCTTGTGTTATGTAATTCATACAAAACCTCCTAGTAAATTCCTGAAAGAAAACATTTTGTTCCATGCACCCCGGCTACTTAAAATTGAAGGGCATTAGAAAAATCAGTATCAAAATACTGCTCCAGCGAAGCGTTAGCGCACGTATACGTATAATTATTACGTCCATACATAAATCAATCGAAGCGTCGTTACATACATACATTAGCAAGTAGGTACCCCGTATTTTTCACTGGTTCTCTATACGTATGTGAATATATGAAGAAAACTCGACAAGATATGGAAATTTCTTTTTGAAATTTTCAGAAATACTGCTCATAGTTTTTGTTGTTATTGTAGCAGCGAGCTTCTACTAAGCATAGTCTCAGCTATTGATGGAAAAAAATACGTGGCGGATTTTTTTTTAAATGAGGAAAAAATTTACCCCAAAAATTTTGAAAATAAAAAAATTGTTCCCCTTATATTATATATTGGAAAAAAAAATTCTTTAAGTAAAGGGTATTTTTTTTAGAGGTTAGGTTTTCAAGTTGGCACTACTTTTTTCGTAGATGGTCTTTTTGACAGATGTCACTTGATTTATGCTCAGTTTGGTTTGCCATTTCATAATGAATAGACTTACACCTGAACAACGTTTGCAAATCGTGCAAATTTGGGCCCAAAACGAGATGGCCACCGATCCCGATTTTCACAAGAAAATTTTGTTCAGCGATGAAGCTCACTTTTGGTTGAATGGGTATGTCAATAAGCAAAATTGTCGCATTTGGAGTGAACATAATCCACAAGCCATTGCTGAGACGCCGTTACATCCTCAAAAAGTCACTGTTTGGTGTGCTCTATGGGCAGAGGGAATCATTGGTCCATATTTCTTTAAAAATGAAGCCGGCCATAATGTTACAGTCAATGGAGAGCGCTATAGAGCCATGATTAATGACTTTTTCGTGCCTGAATTGGACGATGTTGATGTGGACGACCTTTGTTTCCAACAAGACGGCGCTACATGCCATACAGCCAACGCAACAATCGATTTATTGAAGGAAACTTTTGGTGAGCGCATTATCTCGCGCCGTGGACCTGTGGCGTGGCCTCCAAGATCGTGCGATATAACACCGCTGGACTATTTCTGTTGGGGCTATGTGAAGTCGCTTGTCTACGCAGATAAGCCCGAGACGATTGACGTCTTGGAAGAGAATATTCGGCGCGTTATTGCTGACATACGGCACCAATTGCTGCAAAAAGTGGTCGAAAATTGGGACTCTCGGCTGGAATTTATTCGAGCCAGCCGCGGCGGCCACTTGCCCGAAATCATTCTTAAAACATAATGGCAAACCCGTATCTTTATAATAAAGCTAAATTCTTGGCCATAACATTAAATTATATACGTTTTATTTCATCTTGAAAAACCTAACCTCTAAAAAAAAAAAATTAAAAAAAAAGATAATCTTAAAATGAAGCAAAGATAATTCACTTAAGAAACTCTATACCATATTTTTTCACATTGAATAAATCTCAAAATCATACTTTAATTTTTTTATGCTTACTTTTCATTATACTCAAGCCTACATATAAACGAATTTTCAGAAAAATTTACGACAATTCGCTAAATACGTGAATCAATTGACATGCAACCGGTTTATATTTAATTTTTTTAAAGCCGCAGTTCTTGATAGCAAGCTAATCAATCAAGCCCTCTTAATAGAATAATAATTGCAATTAAATTAATTTAACTTCAACATAATAAAGCACTTTTATTGCCCCTAATTGAATCATTACCTTCTGAGCCATCAACTTTATATCCATACCAGTGTGTACATATACTCACTTCTAGCTAATGCACTTGTAAACGGACGTGATAGAAAAATACCCGGTCGTGCATCCTCACGTTCGATATAAAGCTCCCATCTCTTACCAGCGCTCTTCTTTTATGTTGTGTAAAAAATTCATGGCGATATCAATCAACAGCAACTCATTAGTTGAAAATATGCCTTTATTTTTACTTAGGGAGGCATGGTAAATTGAAAACTTTGAAACATTTTTTCTCCACACTTTGGTTCTTCGGATTATGTCACTCTTACAGTAAATGAGTGATATATAATATGTGTGGTACAAGTATGTAGTACAACAAATAATTCGTCATTATTATACTCAATTACGTGATTAAAAACCAAAACGTGACGCTGGATATATCGTGCAGGGCTTTCCTTGCATACTGCATAGATGTGCATAAGAATGTACATATGTATGCATGGATGAGTTATTGGTACATGGCTTTGCTGCATGGAATACTAAAATACGTAAGTAACTACTTAAGTATTCATCACCACATATTGTTAGTGCAAAAATCGATGCCTCTACTCCTTCGCCTTCTGCTTAAAGATGTGCGGTTCTAAATTCTGCTAAAGCGATGACACTTAAGCCATGAATAGGAGGAGAAAAATAGAAGGAATCGCAAGCGAGAGTAACATTTATAATATTTCATTTATTGTACACTTGATCGCAGGCAGTATGTCATGCTGGAAGTTTGATGAATTATCCCTTCAGATACACTTACTTTTAATTAATATTTTTTTTACACTTTGACTGTGGGTTTTTATTTTATTTTAAGACCAGAAACCAACCCTTAAGGGGGGAGCCTGGTTTATAAGGTCAAAAAAATTAATTTGTTTTTTTTTTTTGTTTTAAGCGATTCTTAATATATTTCAGAATAGTCACACAAAGTTACAGAGCCTAATTCTCAATATTTCCGTAGATACAAAGTCAAAGATAGGCGAGCGTTAGGTAGTTACGCTGTGACCAAACAGCTGTAGTACAAACTTTATCTTCTTTTCTCGACTTTTAATTTTTTTGGTTTCTTTGAATTGGCGTACATGAATGAAAAAAAACTAATGAACCTTTTGAAATGAATCATAGCTTGTTCCCTTCAGTATTAAATTTTCTTCTATTTGAACTAACAAAATAGATACAAAATTTTTTTTCAAGATTTTTATACCAAGTTGAAGTGAATTTTTGTTTTATAGAAAGGCATTTTTTCTTTAAAACCTCCAAAGAGTTGAAATTTTGGAATTTCTCTCAGTTTTCTTAGTTCATTTAGAATAAAAAATCATGATAATTAGAAATCCATTTGAATTCTTTGCTTTAGATAATAATTATGAGCTGTATCTTGTAAGCCAGTTGGAAACTCCAGCGTTGCTCTACTAATTTCTATGTTAAAAATTTTTTTCAACTTATTTTAACCAGTACACAAATTTTTTATACTTTTTAAATGTTCATTAAAAGATAGTAAAAACTTTGCAGTGCTAAATTAATTTTTTCCTTAAAAAAAAAAATCGCAAAGAGATGCAATTTTTAGACCTCATAAACCAGGCTCCTCCCTTAAACAATCACCATTTTTTTCGTGAAGGTTTATTATATACCACTCTTTCGTGCATTGCAGCCCTATCGAAAAAAATACTTATTAAGCCTACGTACTATAGTAAATGTTTCGTGATATCTCGGGTAAATCGTAACAGAATTAAAATAAAAAATATTTGGAAAAAATATGCATGAAAGGGACTTGAGTGAGCTAGATTTTGAAGAAACTGGCTATAATTTATCCTGCAATGATTCGGACGTTGAGGTAAATTGGATACTGAACACTGACTCGAACGTAGATACCCAGATGCACATAAATTTGCGGCAAAAATTCCAGAAAATAACGAGAAAGTTATAGAGCTGAGGAAACATTAGCTGCGAATGAGCAATATAACTGAGTAAGCTAGAAGAGTAAGGTTCGCGCCAGAAAAACAGAACTGTAAGAGCCGATTTCATTTTTAGATTTCCCCTCAAATATAAGAGTTTTGGAAGCTTTTGAAATGCGTTTTGAATTGTTGATGAAGAGCTTCTCAAGCACATTTTGACACAAATGGATACGTAAAGCAACAAATAAAAAAAGGATTAGGATTGAGCTTCTAACAAAAATCTACAAATATAGCTCGCTTTGTTATGGATGGATATTGTAAATGTGGTGTTGAAAAAAATTATAACCGTGTTAAATTTATAACTATCGCGGGCATCCTTGGTTAGATATTTGGCCGAGCACTTTCTTCTTCTTAGCAGTGTGCGTTCTTTGACAGTTTTCGTCAAATGGATGAACCTATAGTTTTATGCCACCGACGAGCGGCAGATGGCTTTTTATGAGGAGCTTTTTCATAGCAGAAATACACTTGGAGGTTTGAACTGTCTGCCGAAGAGGATCACTTTAGAAAAATCCTAGATATGGTGTCGCAAGAACACGAACAATACGCCGTAATCATAAAATGTGCAACGCGGTTCTTTTGGAATTATGGAGTGGTAAGTGCCAAATATCATTGGTCATATCTAAGTGACATATACGAAACTATACTATAAGCAGCATTCAATTCCTAGTGACTCAAGAAATGGGCGCAGTGAACTAAATGATTGAATTACACTCTTCCGAAACGTTTCTAATAGTCGCTATTTTCATATTTTTACATACTTTTTATCGGACTTAGGGCCCATCTTAAGAAGATATTTGGTCGTTGGTGTACCGAACTTTTTTTGACATTGACTTTCATGGTCTTTGGGGACCAATCCATTTTTTCGCCCTTATTATAAATCAATAATAATATAAAATTTATTATTTATACGAAGTTATTAAAGAGACAAGTTTTTTTCTTACGATATTTTTTTATTATACTGCAAGCAACACATAACATGACCCTAAGCCCTGATAACGCATAATTGTGAAATTTAGGCAACGCCTGAGAATTTTGGTATGTAAAGATTTGTTGAGTTGGGAGAAATCGCAAACGAATATTCTGTCTTGCGGTGAAAATAAATGCATATGTATGAATATATATATACAAATGTGTATGTGTTTGCACTTAAACTGAGCTCATCCAGCTTTGCATGAACAGAGCGCTCATAGTCATTGGTACGATGCTTACTTCACAAACCTTCAATGGCTTCGATTATTGATCGCCAGTTAAAAATTCATCTTCATTCCAGACTTTGCAGAAGTTCTTCATCTTTATTAACTTTCGAATGTGTGGGACTTCCCTCTTATTAGTATTAAAAGTAATGTTACTTTAGATTCTGTGGGGATTTTTATGTTGGTAACATGAAATACAATTTTCCAAACAACAATTTTTTAGAACATATTAATCCTCTCGCGACTTTCCAAATTTCTTAATTGAGCGGTTTCTTAAAGTAGGGGTCAAACATTCAGTTGGGAACTACTTGGTTAAAATGTTCTATGGAAATAGGTGGGGTTAAGTTAGGTTGACTTTCACATAGACCTGTTGGTCCTTAGTTATACCTGATGGAGTCAGATCTCTACGTTTCTTTATAGTAATATCTTGTAATAAGTCTGCGGCATCCTTTTACATGCAGATAGTGCGTTACTGCCCTTTTTCTTCCTCTCTAATATTATATATTGCACTTTCATGATAGTTTGCTATCCAATATTACTTCGAGGTACTTAGAGACAATGCTAAGCCAGAGCCAGTTTTACGCCGTTCATCTTCGGGGGGAGCCGATTCGGGATCTTGTACTTTCTGGTAAAGAGTACTATGACCGGAAATATTTCCGGTAAAATTTTATTGTGTGCGTCTTAGCCTTGCATTTCGCTCTGAAATATATTTTAACCAGTTTCCCCACTTTTTTGATATCAAATCAAAAACTAGTTCCACCTGTGTCTGCGCTAAGTCTTCCGATAGATTTGTCACAATGGTACGCATATTTTTTCATATCTAGACTTTCATTTTTATTTTTATTGCCGGTTAATAAACATGAAGAGAAATAATGGAGACAAATTCATACAGAAAGTTAAATCTATGGCCTGTAAGAGATGAAAATCTCTTGATGGAGATATGACAAACGAAAATTGATGATTTGCGCCGGCCCGCAAAAACCGGGCGCATAGTTGAGGAGACGGCACTGAAGATGAATCATCTTAATGTTTAGTGCTACTCTTTTTTCTAGTGAAAAATCTTTTCGAAAGTTAGTGTTATATATATGTATTAAGAGAAGCCCACAGGCTCGGAAATAAACGTCGATCCATACGAGAGTGTTCTTCCAAATTCAAACACTTCGGGCGTTTCTGAAAGGATTAAAAAGTTACCCTAAAAACTGTTTCAACATCGGTAGAAAAGTTATTAACTTTTCTCCAGCACGATTTTTTTGGCATTTCAAGCCCTTTTATAAAATATTTAGAATTATTCCTTGATTTTTTTAGTTTTGCAACCCTCCAAGCAAGTTCTAAATGCCGCTTGAATATTAACTCCATCGTTTTACAATTCAAAGGATTTTGAGATTGGCCAATGCATTCACATATATGTTATATAAAATGAGATCTTTATTAAAATTTATGAATTTAAATTAAATTAAGTTCTTTGCCATTTAAAAACGTAAACATTGTCTTATTTATTTATATTGAAAATGAATCGGAGTTAACTTTTGCAAATTCAGCGAGTGTTCTATTAAGGGATAGGTACATTTTCAGAAATCATTTACAAAGTCTAGTTTGGTTTGAGCTGCCATAAAATTGTCGCACAGTGTTACTTAAATGTATGTAAACTCGTTAAAGGTAACCCATACTCACATATACATGTGTGTACTTACATTGCGAATTTCTCGTTAATCTTTGACATCACGGGGTTAACGTTTTTGCTGATATTATTGTTATGCATACAGTGTATGTGTAGGTATACGTATACAAATACAAGCATTAAGGCATGTGTGTGTAGACAAAGCTATAACAAGTAAATCCAGTTGTGTACATATCTTAGTACGTAGGTAATGATGAATACACGAAATTTTGGCATAATAACACACATTGTCTATGCTAATTAGTTTGGCGCTTTACTGCAGCCAAATCGGCTTAACTCGGCCAGTTCATTAAGCGAACAGTGCACCGCGTAGTAGTTGAGTATTATGGTATGTTGTAACTATTACATAGCTTAAGGGATATACTGGCATTCCATCTCCAGCCAAATTTAGAATATACCTATGCTTGTATATGTATAATATGTATATGAACAGTATGCATAAGATCAAACATTTATATATATAACTTTAATCGTTAGAATATATTTTCTCATATGATGAATGAGCCAAAAATATTATCTATTTTGAAAATTTTTTATTATAATATCTTGTATAGACAATGTAGAATTTGTATAGACAATAATAATACGCCAATGGCCACCTTATAATTTTGTTCGACGAAATCGGCATGCAATTCTTCAATAATGATGATCTAATCTAATCTTTCAGTTCAAGAATTTGTTTGCCGTTGTAAAGAATTAGTTTCCAGTCGAACTTTTAAACAAAAATGTTTGAATATTTAATTGTAGCGAGAGAGGAAATGAGAATTAAACCCATTTAAGCTTAGACGTAATTGTGGCTAGACTGTCGGCAGCGTCTACAGACTTGCTTCAGAAAGACTTGCACAGCTAGATATAACTAAGTAGATTTTCCCAAATGTATGCCGAACAGAAACAAGCTGGTATTTGGATTTACTTATATCCAAGTAAGCAAATAAGTATACAATTCAAGGAGCTGTCTACCTGCTTGGGATAAAAGCAGAATTCGAAAAGTTCACAGAATGGGACGTTACTCTTACATTCCTAAAGTATAAATATTAAGCTTCAGTCAAATGAAATGAAACTCATTTTGCAAGAGTGCCTTAACTATGGCGGGCATTGAGTTTTGTGCCTGAGTTCATACTCAACTTTTAACTAAGCAAAGATTAATATAAAGGGTTTTCCAATAAGAGGTGTTATTTTGATATTCAAAGAAAAAAGCTATTTTTTAATATAAATGATCGAATGTTTATTGTGTGGCACGTAGCGCCGTCTTGTTGAAAATAAACGTTGTCCGGATCAATACCATCCAATTCCGGTCATAAAAAGTCATCATAATAATGGCTTAATCATCTCTCGATAGCGCAACGCAACACCTGTTATTGGAAAACCCTATATTAGAAGAAAATCCCATTTCCGGGAAAAAAACTAGATGCCCTTCAGGGCGGTGTAAAGCAGTAGGTCACTCCATTTGTGAAAAACATAAAGCCGAATATCACAAATAGAAGGAAGAGCTCAGCTAAGCACTCACAAATGGTGTAAGTACATTGATGTATTTCATTTCAGGGAAAGATGGTTGCCAAAACCCTACTTCAGAAACAACATAGAGTTGAGTATCTGGATCTGGGCATAGATTAATGGATTGAATACGAAACTTTCGTTCATTACTAGTCACATTACTGAACCTCAGTTAAGCAGAAGTGACTAACAAAAAAAAAAACAAAAAACGCCTGCAGCATTGCCTACCCAAGTTAAAGTATTTTCCTTGGCAGGTCTAAAGAAGACATCTTATTGGTCGATTATAAACAGAAAAATGTCAATATTACGCGCGAATAATTCGTTACATCTTCAGAAAAACTTAAAGTTGACATCAAGAAAAATAGACCGGCTAAGTTGGAGTTGAGCTGCGCTTCTTCGAGAAGTCCTTCCCTGCAGTTCAAATTGAGCACCTTCTGTTTATTATTTATTTTCAAAAATAAATAAGCAGAATAATAAAATAAATGAAAAGTCTTCTAATAATGATGAAGCGACTGCAGTTTTTTAGATCAATCAGAGAAAACGTCGATAAAGTCGTGATAAGCGTCGACTCGCATCGCATGTGAGCACTAATTACATTGCCTAGCAATTGAAAATTAGTCAGAAAACTATTTGCAGCCTTTTCCGTGTACTGTATTGGCCAGAACTAAAGCACAGCCATTACAAAACTTTTAGTGTTTACAAATAATTCAATAAAAATCACGTGAAGAATTGCATATTTTTGTATTTTGTTTTTCTTATTAATTCGGTATTAACCCTACGTTGG
>JAYXIM010043240.1:0-12139 GCA_037575425.1 Anastrepha fraterculus
AAAAAAAGTTGTTCGCAGAGGAGGCGCCTCAAAGCAATTAGTCGCCTGTTTTTTCAGAAAATCTGTTCATAACACAACTGTGCCACTAGAGAAACTTAAAACAGTAAATTCTGAGTGGTAAATAACCATTTATATGCCTGAAGCTTTCGGAGAATTAACGAAAACTAGCCGTCTAAGACGAATCTTTCTTCATCAAGCCAGTGCGAGCGCTCACTTATCGGTTCGCACAAGACAGTTTTTGAGCGCTCATGAGATCGAATAATCATGCGCTTTGTAGCACTGATCTGACACCCAAGGATTTTCTTTTCTCTCCCGAACATAAAAAAATAAAATGCGAGGTCAACGTTTCTCACCGCCTGAGGAAGCGGTTGAAGCCTTCAAACAGCTCCTTTTGTAAGTTTCCGCTTCTGAGTGACAAAGGTCCGTTGCGAAGTGTGCGAGCATTGACTTCCAAGGTGAATATTTAAAAAATCAATAAAACCGTTTTCACTACTATTTTACTATGTCTTCATTATTATAATGAAAATATAAGAGGCAACGCTCGTATATATGTACATGTATAGGTGTATATATGTATGCATGTAAGCCTAGTGGTATTTTTACCTTGTGATCATTGGAAAAAGATAACTATTTGACTTATTGCATTTTTATCAGGTTTTTGTGTATTTTAAAATTTACATATTTCTACTCGTATTCATTACTGTCTTCCTTGAATGAAGTTTTGCTTACAAATCTGTATTTTATTAACGAATATGTTAAGTTTTTATATTAAATATTCATATTAATATTTTTTACTAATGTTAAAAGTTGTTTGTAAATATATTTATTAGTAAATAACACTGATCTGGCGCCAGCCTAATTATTATTTTTAAACACACTTACACACACACACTTGTCAAGTTTTCATTTTTGTTTTTTATTTTTGTTATTTTTTAATCCGCCTATTTTCCTACATTTTTATTTATTCAATATAAAAATAGAGCAAAAGACGTTTTGTAAAAGTTTCCCATTGAAGCCGATTTCTCTTCTCTTTTTTAGGTAAATTGACAATGGCTGCAGAAACCGATGATGAACTTCCGGAAATGTTGGAGAAAGCAAGGATTGGTAAGTGTAGAGATTCTGAGTTTTTTGTGAAAGCAGGTTAAGTAGGGGGAATTTTGAAAAATGACACAGTGAAAATTGTGGATTATAGAAAAGTATGAAAGGGATTGAGTGCCACAGTAGTTTTTACAAGGGTTGCCTTTTTGCGCCCAATACTGAAAATGTTACTGCATACAATAATAATGAAAATGGTTTGTTTTTTACTTTAAGTAACTTTTTAAGTAATTTTTTTTTTATTTAAAAATATTTTTTTTTTTATTTTTTTTTTTATGTTTTTTAATTCAAAATATTCATCGTGCAGTCTGAAATTACCAGACAAAACACCTCGGAAAGTTCATTTCTTATTTTAAAACCAAGAAATTTAAGGAAGAGGAGTACTTTTGCTCAAGCGCACAAGTCGAGGTGTGGACCACCAGAGGGTATCAAAAAATATTATAACATACTTTGGAGCGACGAAACGAAAATAAATTTATTTGGAAATGATGCTGGTCGGAACGTTAGTCGTCGTACGTAGTTAGAGACGAGAGTTCTCACCGCGGTACACAAAACAGTCAAGCACTGGGGCGGCAACATAATGCTTTTGAGTTGCTTTTCTTGGTATGAAGGTAGAACTATTTCATTAACTCATTATAGATAAAATAGATACATTTTTATTATATTTATTTTTTAAAGACAATCCCTTTCAAATGTTGGCCGCAACTGCCCCGTAATTCGGCCATCCGTAAACACCAATTTTGAATGACTCGCGACTTGCTGGAGGACTTCGGTCGATATCTCGTGAATAACTTTAGTAATTTTGGCTTCTAATGCCTCAATCGAAGTTGGTTTGTCTACAAAGCATTTAGACTTTACATACCTCAACAAATAAAAGTCCAAAGGTGTGATATCACACGCTCTTGGTGGCCAAACCACTGGTCCGTGATGAGAGATAAATTGCTCACCGAAACGACTACGCAGCAAATCCATTGTTTCACAGGCTGTATGGCAAGTAGCGCCGTTCGCCGTCTTGTTGAAACCAAATGTTGTGGAGTTCATGGGCTTCAATTTCCGGCACCAATAAGTCGTTTATCTTGGCGCGATAACGTTCGCCATTCACTTTTACATTGGCGCCAGCCTCGTCTTTGAAGCAATATGGGGCGATGATTCTTCTAGTCCATAGGCCGCACCAAACGATTGCTTTCAATGGATGCAATGGCTGTTCTTGAATGGCTTCAGGGTGGTCTTCAGTCCAAATACGGCAATTTTGCTTATTGACGTAGGCATTAAACCAAAAATGTGCCTTATCACTGTACACCATGAACATTTTTCACAGAGCGTCGACTTTCATAATGCAATTGCACGATTTTTAAACGTCGTTGAGGCGTAGGTCTTTCCATGTTGAAATATCCATTAATACTGAATAAATTAAGTATTTAGTTTGACAGTAATCACGCGTGATCTGTCAAAAACACCCTATTGGAAAAAGTACCTTCAATCTAATCACCCTTTACAAGGACTTAGTACAAGAGTTGTTGCTACCATTTGCTTTTTATGCCAGATAATGACCCTAAACACTTCTCACTATAGTGCGTGACAGGTTTCTACAAAATAATGTTAACGTTAACGTTAACGCAAGTCGATCACTCGACCCGACTCACCGTCTGAATATTGGAAATATTCAAAAATAAGACAGATTTATGGCAAAAAATCAAAGAGCTGCAGAAATCTGCGTAATGCACTCCGTTGTCGCATAAATACATGTATGTATTTACGATTAATCCTGGGCTTTCAATGACTCAATCACTGCGGTGGGATGCATTCGCATGTGTATCTTTTCCGCCCGCTCCTATGGACAAATTCAACAACATCCGTCACTGCTTCGAAGTGTCATTCGTCACTAAAGATAACCTCTAAGAAAGATAGATAAACTTACCTGTATGCCAAAACCATGTAGACGTTTTTTTCTTTCACTTTTTTTAAGTTTAAGTTTCATTTCAATTTAGATTTTTAGATACTTCGGTCGCCGACGCAGTCGATCTGTCTCAGTCTGAGTAGCGGAGATGATAGGTAGGTAGGTTTGGCAGCCGCATCGCACATAGAGACAACGATGCCACTTAGACCACGGAATGGGTCCGTTGTGAGCCGCAGGGGCTGGGCTACATTCCCCTTTCCATATTGAACCATCCTGAGCTTTTGACAAAGCGTAAAAGGTTGTTGATACCTAAAATGTATAGATTATCTAAATTCGTTAAGAAGTAGGCTTTTAAAAATCGGTTTCTGCTTCTGGCTAGAGCTGGGCATGTGCAAAAAAGGTGTTGAATTGTTTCCAATTCCTCCTCATTTCTGCAGTTACGACAGAAATCATGCGTGTAAACGCCTAATCTCCTTGCATGATTTCCTATGAGACAATGTCCTGTGAGGGCCCCTACTAAGGTCCTGATTTGAGGTCTACTCAGTTTTATAATACTCTTGGACAGACGTAAACTTAGCCTTGGCCATGTTTGCCTAGCAATTTCACAGGTTTTAGCGCTAATCCATCTTTGATTTGCAGACCTGATTAATGCGTCCTTAATGAGAAGCTTACAAGTTGCGAGAGGTATCTCCATAAAATTACTTATGTCTGGCATACATTTACCTTCTCTTGCAAGTTAGTCTGCCCTACAGTTCCCTGGTATATCTCTGTGGCCTGGAACCCAGCATAAGATTATACGATATTGTTTGGCCATCTCATTTAGAGATTGACGCCAACCTAAGACACTCCTTGATGTTGTTTGGAATGCAACCAGGGCTCGTAGGGCAGCTTGGCTGTCTGATAGAATGCAGATATCCGTTGATGATATTTAGCCATTTTAAGCCTTCATGAATAGCGTTTATTTCCGCTTGAAAAACACTACAGTGATCCGGTAATTTGAAGGATTCACTAATAGAAAGCTCTTCGCAAAATAACCCTGATCCTACACCGGTGTCCATTTTGGATCCGTCCGTGTAGATCTTAACGGGTGTGTTGGGTGTTGGATCTTCTTCAAACCATTCCAGTCTAGAAGGGATTTTCCTTAGGAAATTCTTTTCGAAGCAAAGAATGGGAGGGTGATAATCACAGTCACTGGGTATATCCGTGTAGGAGTCTAAAATGGTTGAATGTCCATGTGTGACAGTTCTCCATTGTGAGCTCGCTTGGAGCCTTAAAGCGGCGCAGGCCGCTGAGTATTTGCAGAAGAGATCTAGGGGTGGCAGATGTAGCATGATGACCAAAGCCATGCATGGCGTGTTTTCATGGCGCCACATATTGCTAGTTCCGCTGATCTCTGCACCTTATTCAATAAATTAGAATAGGTTTTTTTCTGCATAGCACACCACCAGACAACATTTCCATATAGAAGAATGGGTCTGACGACAGCAGTGTAGAGCCAATGAGCAACCTTAGGTTTAATTCCCAAGGTCTTACCTAAAGCTCTCTTACAGGCATAAAAAGCTAGGTTCGCTTTCTAAGGTGTTTGACTTCCAAGTCAGTTTCCTATCTATGTTTAGTCCCAAGTACTTGGTTTCTTCCGAAATCACAAGAGCTTCCCCTTTGAGCATAATTGGACTTAGCTGAGGGATTCTGAGTTTCCTAGTGAACAATGTGAGTTGTATTTTGTCTGGGTTGACTCCTAGACAACACTTTCCTGCCCACCTAGAAAGTATATCTAGAGCATTTTGTATTAGGTCTCTTAATGTAGATACAAATTTACCAGATACAGCAATAACAACATCATCGGCGTAAGCTATCACCTTACAGCCCACCGATTCCAGTATTAACAGAAGTTTATTTACAACTGCGAGCGGAGATGATTACTCGTGACCAAATCTTCCGGTTGTTGGACCAGATATCTCTTTTTGGCCAAGTATGAAATTTTTTTAATATATATTTTTTCATACCTATTTATACAGGAATTAATTAGAGCATTAATAAAAAAAACCGACACTAGCTACGAGGCATGCGGTCTATCACCGGAGTAAAATCCACAGCGCCGAGCTTGATATCTACACCGAAAGCTCTTCATATTTCATATTTTTCCCGCACTCGAAAGCTGGTCATGGCTGTGGATTGCTGTGCGTGCAATCTTTCACTGCAATAGATAACGAAATTATGCCTTAAAAGTGGTTTGTTTCCCGCCATTAAATGAGAATCAAAACAGAACACACCCGCGTTGCAGTGCAACAGACCGTAAAATTGTGTTATATATAAAGACATAATGACATACATACATAAATATGTAAGTAAATACATACACACGCCTGCAAATGTTGCCTGTGTTGCATGTTGGGTATTCAAGCAAGCCTTTGTGTATTTTTAGTTCAGTGCAATGCGACTCTAATAATTCTACGAAAGAAAAAAAAACACTCTGAAGTGCTTGAGAAGCGCTAACATTTTGATATCTCTAGGAAAACTATTTTTTTAATGGAAATACTTAGTATTTATATACTGCCTGTGCATAGTATTCTTGGTATGTATGTATGTTTGTATGTATATCTGTGCGTGTAGGTATGCCTGCATTTATAACGAACGGGTATCCCGCCAAAGCAAACAGACACGCCAGACATTCTGGCAGTTCTCATTAGACACAATACAATAGATTTGTATCAAATACATTTACCAAGAGTACACAGAAAGAAAAAAACAAATACAAAAACAACATTCACACATTCTCGAACTCAGCAGAAAGGCAACAGAGCAAGAATATATTAGACGTATAAAGAAAAACATTGAAAATTCACAACCAAAAAACAAAAAAACTACGAAATTGCGTCTGAGATTCCATAAGCCATTGCCCAGGGTTACCAACTTAAAATATTACTTTAACATTTGTTAACAAAATTTTATTTGGTTGAATGGTGTATTTTTTCTCAATATTGTAGCTCAAACCCTTAATGGTGGTGCGTTTGATTAAAGCGCAGCGGATTAGATGGATTTGCCACATTATAAGAATGTCAAATGAAAGAATTACAAAAGAGTGTTTACTGTACGTCCAATAGGAGGAAGAAAAAGAGGCCGAGCAAGAAAGAGATGCCTTGATGACGTCGAAGCAGACTTGAAAGTTATTGGAAAAATGTAGAAGAGAGAGAAAGAGAGAGAGAGAGTGTGTGAACTGAAAGAAAGATTTTTGTTGAAGATATGGTCCACCACACACTGTGAATCTAAGAAGAATAATTTTATCTCAAAGATTGGTTGAGTCTTTGGCTGCAAGAAGAGGTGATTTTAATTAGTTTACTGTACGTCCAATAGGAGGAGGAAAAGGAGGCCGACCACGAAATAGATGCCTTGATGACGTCGAAGCAGACTTAAAAGTGATTGGAAAAATGTAGAAGAGAGAGAGGCAGAGTGAACTGAAGGAAGATTTTTGTTGAAGATATGGTCCACCACAGACTGTGAAGCTAAGGGAAAGAATTTTATCTCAAAGATTGGTTGAGCTCTTGGCTGCAAGAGGCGGCGATCTTAATTAGTTTTATTTTTTTTCGAGAGGAAACCATCGACCGCCTGTACTCCGTTAGTGTGAGTTTTAGTCTGAATTATGTCCATATGCGGATCTCCTTCAGTAACACCTAATGAGTGCAACATCCATTACTGCATTACATTCAGATGCAGTCCGCAAAATATTTTGCCTACTTGGTTTGACCCATTCATTTGCATGTTTTCTAGTTGGTTCCACTGAGGTATTCATATACGTAACACTGCAATGTTCTTTTCTATCGTTCATTTCGCTGTAACTCACCCAGTATTCATTACCCAGAAGTTTCAAATATAGTTAGACAGGTTTGATTTCAATTCCTGATTGCTCGTCCTCGGGTTCCTTAGGAAATTTTGGGAATATTTTCCGAATTTCACTTTCACTCTATAAGTACCAAAATGTAGTAAGGCTCTGAAGAAGTTAGGCGCACTGTACATCACGAAAATAAATTGGGTAGATGGTGACGGAGTCTTCTCTAGTAACTGGTGCGCGTATGAGTTAACATCCAAAAAATATATACTTCTATATAGGATCCTCTAACCCCTATGCTCCTGTAGGGCGTCAACAACTCCTCTTTGCCATCGAACTCGGTTTTGTGCAAGAGTTCTAAGTTCATTCCAAGTCTTATTCAAAGGCCTCATTTCCGCCTCCGTTGTACGGCGTCAGGTGGCTCGTGGGCCTACATTTATTCCTGTGCCTTTTTGACGATGTTGTCGTCTTCAGTGTGTGACCGATCCATTGCCATATCCGTTTACTGATTTCAGTTGCCACATCGGATTGGTTAACCTTTCTCAGAAGTTCGGTGCTAGATATACATACATACATGTTCGAGGCTAGCAAATTCGCATTATGCGACGCAAGCAGCCATTAATGAACGTTTGGAGACGCCTTGTGATCATTGCGTCTTTTGTCCATTCACGCGGCTTTCACGAAAGAAGAAACAAATCTCAGCAGAGCTATGTTGCTCACATGTAGGGGAAACGAAAAAATCTGGCCGAAGGTCGTTGAAAAAAATAGCAAGTTTTTAAATTATCGGGCTCATCTCTGCTTAGGACAGAAGTTCGAGTGATAATCTTTGGCATATCTATAAGAGGCGCTCACATCCTTTGTTGGTTGTTTGGCCGAGTTCCTCCTACAATTTGCGGTATGCGTCGTGATGTTTTTACACAAATGGATGGATGCTTACAGTTTTTCCTACGAACGGCAGATGGATTTTTAGCAGAAACTTTTTCAAGGCAGAAATACACTTGGAGGCTTACCATTGCCTACCGATGGGCGACCGCTATTAAGAAACATTTTTTCCATAATTTAGTGCTTCTTGTCTGGAGTTTCGAATTGGAAGTCACGCATCCGAATTTTTGGACCTTTGCACGTTGGCAATGGCGAGTATCGTAGGCGAGGGAACAATGAGCTGTATGAGCTTTACGACGACATAAACATAGCGCAGCGACTATAGATCCAGCGGCTTGAGTCGGTTGAGTCATGTCGTCCGAATGGAGACAAACGCTCTGAAAGTATTCGATGCGTTACCAGCTAGTGGTAGCACAGGAAGAGGAAGGCCTCTTCTGCGTTGGAGAGATCAGGTGGAGAAGGACTTGGTGTGTCCAATTGGCGCCGGTTAACACGCTTTGTAAAACTCCGCCAAAATCGCTTAACCTGTTATCACGTCAATTAAGAAGAAGTCTCGCATCCGGCAGCTGAACCCGGAGAATCGCAAGAACTAACATTGTGTGGGCCTTACAAGGGAAGAAGTTCTATTAAACTTTCAACAACTTTTGCTGATGCTTTAGAAAAGAGCTACTCGTCGTCATGCGACCTCAGTTGTATAACTCTATGGTAATGAGAAGAAGAACATAGCTTATGGTAAGTACATAGTACCAAGAGGGCAAAACTGGCATAGCAGGCCATCTAATCTGTGTAACCGGGAGCCAATTCAACTCAACTTAACCTGACTCTCAACCAAAGCTTAATCCGTTTTACACTTGTTTCATTTTCCCTGCTCGCTCACGAGTGAGTAACTGGGAATTGGGTCATTTGAGTATTTGGAGAGGGTAAGTTCTGATCAGGCTTGCCGTGGCTTGCATTCAGTTTTGTAATCTCCTCCTTCAGCAAGGGAAGTTAACGTCAGATAGTTTTTTGAATATTTCACTGTGATTACTGGGGTGCTACGAAGGTTGTAGAAGTGGCTAAGCTTATAATGATTTTCGTGTAAAAATGGTTTGTCAGCTATTTGCGAAGGCACAAATATCTTCAAGTCGGGGTGTAAACCTTATTTTGTTCTATTCTAGCCCATTGAACAGACGGACCTGCTGCAAACAATTGCTGGTTATTTCCTAACCAGCTTAACAACCGCGTTTGAATGACTTAAATGACAACCACATTTACCTTGACTGCGGTGAGGAGGCTGAGATGGCGTTAAACTTTTTGGTCATCTGTTTCGATTTCGCCAGGATTGGCTATGAAGTTTTTGGACGCTATAGTTGAAGGAAGATGCGAACCTCCGAGCTCTCTAGCGTCCATCGATTTACTTGGTTATCTATGTTTTGTCAGTTATACTCGTAAGACGTGGACTATTTTTCAAGCCCTGCTCTTATTGCGAAGAGAGGCAAAAAAACTCGTGGAATCAAGATGAGTGGGTGTGAAAGTAAATGTGAAATTATTTTTATCCTCTTCGATTTAAGTATTCTCCTATAGTCTAATGCATTTCTCAGGTCTTTCATAAAGTTCATATATTATTAGAAGGATTTTCAATGGTTCCAGAGAGGAACAGAGGCCCGTTTCAGAAAAAACTTTCTACTGAGCCTTCAAAATAGGGACAAATCGTTTTTGGAAACATATTGGATTGATGTATTTTGTTGGTATTTTTCTTTTAATTTTTTCTAAATTTTTTTAAAATTTCTTTTTAATTATTTCCTGTTTGTGTTATAGGTGGATGATTATTTTCTGTAATGGCATCCCTGCCAGTAACAAGTAACAAAGTAACAATTCAAAAATGCAATATATTTGTTTAGAATTAGAATAGAAAAAAATTAGAAAATCAATAAGAAAAGGAAATAAAATGAAATTAATTTTATTGAGTATCATTTGGGTGTCTGAACAGAATTAGTTGTATTTATTGTATTCTCGAGTATTTGACTTGGTGTGTCTTCTAAGAAGTACAAGCGCACATAAAGGAACATACAACTTTTCGAAAAGCGGGTACTCAAAGCGACAGCAAACAATGCGCGCTGTATGACAGATGAGTTTACAACAACAACAAGCAACAACACGTATTCAGAGGATCAGATCAGGTCGGATCGAATCGAGTCACTTGGCATACTGCGCCATTGTACGCCAAGAACAAAAGGCTAAAAAGGTTCGACAGCAGTCGAGCAGATGTCTGGTGTGAGATTTGCTGGTGTAAGACTTGCTGGCATTTTCAAATAACAAAAACGGCTTAAAATAATTCCAAATCCTCAAAAAAACAAACAAAAAAAAATACTCCCGAGCTATTGAAGAAAATGCAAAGCCATCGAACACAGACGCAATAAATGACAATGACATACAAATCTATCGGTACAGTGAAAGATGTCTACCAAATTAAAAGGAATGAGTCGCACAAATGAGAAGAAAACATTGCAACGAAGTTAGGCCGAACGAAAATACTGAAAATAAAAGAGAAATCACAGGCATCGCATAAACACCGAAAAATGTCACTTGAAGTGTTGTTGCATTTAAATCAATGTCATAGCAAACAACAGAAGAAAAATTTAACAACACAGACACTCATAAAAAAAGAGCAGAATAGGGTAAGGAAATATATTTTAGAAGTGCATAAAAAGGGGTATTAACCCAAGCGGCGTTGCTGCTGCTGTTCAAAGTGCGGGGTAAGACATAAAAATGATCCTCAACGTGCTGTTGTCATTCAAATTTGTTGAATTGTGTCAGCCGGATTTTCACACATACATACATACATACATACTTGCTTAGTGAATGCTCTTGTGCATGAATGTAAAAAAATTTGTTTTCTTTTTTTTTGGGGGGGTGCACTTACAATTCTCGTCTTTTTGTGTTATGGAAATTTAATTTTCCACTTCTTAAAAAATAATTTTTTTTTTCTTTTTTACTACATATAAGCAAGCGTGCGTTTTTGTTGCTTTGACATTTTTTTCTCTTTATTATTTTTACGTTTTCTTTGACATGTAAAATGTGTCAACGTGGGCGAATGATTTTTAAATTTTACACAAAATGCAGACAGCTTTCATATATGTATGTACATACACATGCTCATATACTTATACATCGGTATCTATACACATACAGGTTGCGCTAATAAATAAAACCTCCACATTCTGACCAGTTGCGACTCCTTTCATTTTTTTCTAATGCTCATTATTTTTATTTTTTAAGTACCAAAAACTTAATAACAAAACCGATATCAAATCATGTTTCAAACTTTATACAGAAATTCGAAGCGAATCCAAAGGGTGGTTAAATTTCAAGGGCCGATGTTCAGTGTGAACCACACCTAAACGTCAACGACACCGTTGGACTTTCTTTGGGGTTATTTGAAAGAAAAGGTGTACGTCGATAAGCCAGCAACAATTAAATGCGCTAAAGGATGAGATAATTCGGCACATTAATGGCATAGAACCTCAATTATGCCTCAGCGTCATCGAAAATTTGGACCATCGGATGGAGGAGGTGTACCGCCGAGGCCGCGGCGGCCATTTGGCCGATATTTTGTTCCATACGTAATTGAGTCATACCAATATTATTGTAATAAAGAGAAATGACAATAATTTCCTAAAAAAATTGTATTTTATTCAAAATCAACACCGGCACTTGAAACTTACCCACCCTTTAGATAAGGATCTATGTATTTGGATTTGGTGGTTTTTGGAGGCCATTTAGCCGATATTTTATTCCATTTGTAATTGAGCCATACCAATATTATCGTAATAAAGAGAAATGACAATAATTTTAAAAGAAAAACTGTATTTTATTCAAAATCAACACCGGCCCTTAAAACTTAACCACACTTTATTAAAGATGTATTTTTTTTCCTTTCGCCGTGTCCATGTGGCTGTCAACGCAGAATGAAACAAAGCGAATTCATTCTTTGTTTGTTTGTACTTTGCCATTACTTTGGTTTGACAGTCAAAGGTACAAAATATTATTTTTGGTCTAGTGCCACCACCATTAATGAATGCGCCTTGCGAAAATTAAAAAGAAAAATTCGTCTCTACACGAACTCCGAAGAAATCAAGGAGCCAAGGTGGTCGCTTCTTAACACATCAGTGCCAAAGACCTCAAGCCTGTTTCGAAGGCTGGGCAGACGCACAAAAAGTGGTCCGCCGTCTGAGATGCCTACCTTTTCCATGTGCTTCGCCCATAGAAAGTGCCCCGTCATCAGTCAAACCAGATGCCTATAGTCTCTTCTGCTTAATGTTTGGAGGATCTGCGACAGTCGGTCGGCCATGGCAGGTTACATCAGTTTTGTCCATTTGCAGCCTCCCTCAGCCTGCCAAGCTCACCGTGGCTGTGATGGCTGCAGACAGGAGTGGCAGAACGGGCTCGGGACGAAGAAT
>JAYXIM010043241.1:0-12120 GCA_037575425.1 Anastrepha fraterculus
GCTTAGACTCTGGTAAACATTGTGAAATAAAATAAATAAGCTGTTCGTTAATATTGCATCGCCAGAAGTTAGAAATTCCTAGCAGCAAAAATGGCATCAAAATTTATTTGGTTTTAAAACTTGTCGTATTGTGATTAATTTTTACTAATCAACTTTTGTTTGAATAAAATCCTTTCAACATTAAATGCTGCTCTCGGCAGAGCAAAGGAATATGAAAATGTGAGTGTAAAAACTTCAAGTTTAAAATTAAATTTAAAGACGCTCTTAAAAGCATGCAGTAAACAGCAGTTAGCTTTTAATATGCCGAGCACAGCAATGCCTTCGCTCATATCGTTCGACAGTTACCTAAATCTGATGGAACACAAAATTGCACAGATTGAAGGAAGAGACGAGTGTAGCTTTGCTGTGACGTAATTGTAGAGGAGTGTGCAAGAATTAGGCCGGAAACAAAATCTCAGCGGGACAGTGGGTAACGAGTTGACGGGTGGTGATCAGCTAATCCACTTCCGTCGAAAAATTCGGTTGGCTAAACACAATTGCGATGGGGTGGTTTTAAGTTTTCATGTATTTTGTAGCGAAATCTTTTCATTTGCTATATTTGAAGCTCATTGTTACAAAATAACAACTTATTTCTAAATTATTGATAATTTGCAGGATTCCTTTGGCAAATCAAATATTGTTTGCTTGGTATTTATTTGCCTGCTGTGGCTTCCAAGCAAATAAATTGTCATCAAGTAATCAGAATTTTAACCCTGAGTCTTCAAGCTGTTGGAGAAAGTGGAAATGAATCTAATTAATTTATTAGTCCGTCAACCCGTTACCCGTTGTCCACTGCATTTCTGTTCCAGGAGTTAGGAAGATGCAAGTGTCCGAATAGTAAAATTTTGTAAATATAAATAAGGATATTAAAAAAAAATTGGGAAAGCAAGAGTTTTTTGCAAAAAAAAATTTTTTTTAATTTTAAACAAATCTCTACCATTACGACAGCTCTTAATTTGCTCTGAAATATCTACCGAGAGCTAAGTAGAGATACCGCAATATAAGCAGCTTTCTGTGTGCTCTATGCATTCTGTAACGTCCCAACAAACCGGTTTGTTTGGCATGAACTTGAGATGCATTTGACATGAAATAGCTTCCTAAAACGACTTGCAACAAGCAGCTTATAGTGCTCTCTACTTAAAATAAACTTTTTAATGGAGATTTTCTTAAATATTAAGTTGAGAAATTAGTAATTGTGCACTTCATCTCAAAGATACTCCTCCAATCGGTATCAAATGAAATAATATTGCCTTTTAATCTATAATTTTGATTACTTTTGCATTTTATTCAACTTTCAATATATTATTTCGACTAAAAGTTGTATATGCATTTTTGTACTTTATGTCCTTCATCTCTCTCGCACCATATACATATATATGTAGGCAGTATGCAAGAATCGTTGAAACAAGACTGCACCCATCAGAGAGGGCGTAACGTCATACTAGCCTAGTTGTGCAACCCTTTGCTCTTCGCAATAAATTTAGAGTCTTTTTCTACCCAAAATGCAAATATTTTTGAGTTTAGTGTTTGTTTTTTTTTTAACTTGAAGCTACCAAAATTGTAGGTTAAAAAAATTTTATAATTAAAAAAGACTTTGAAAATTTGTTAATTCTTATAACAATTTGAGGACTTTTGACAATTTGAAAGTACAAACTTAGTTTGTTGCTCCGTTTGAGGTTATGCAAGAATGTTGGATCTTTTTCTCCCAACTCTTCTTAATATTTAAAACCTTTCAACTTACTGAATACGAATTAAACAAAAAAAAAAAAGAAGAAATACCACATAATAATGAAACAAAAAAAGACATAACGACCTTTTTGTGAAGGAGTATCTCAATCAAAGATGGATTTTTAGAACTCTGTTCTTTCAATACAGTATATTGTACATAACCTTAACATATTTAAAAAAAAAACGCATACAATAAAGGCAATTTATCTCGCATACAAAGTTCTTTAAGTAATTCAATAAGAAATCGGTATTATCGTTTCTTTAAATGGGCATTTGGTGCTTTTTTATATCCAAACATAAGCAACAGCTGCCACTCGGTTTGCCATCGAATCTTTTGGCGGCTACAACTCACACGGACCAGATGGAATTTATCCTGCCATGCTAAAGGAAGGCATAGAGTCCGTGACTGCAGCCCTGAAGTAATTCTTCACTGCATGCCTGGTACTGGCTTATATACCACTCTCGTCGAGGATGGTGAGGGTCGCATTCATCCCTAAGGTTAGGAGAGATGACTACACCAGCTCCAAAAGCTTTAGACCCATCAGCATGACCTCTTTCATGCTGAAAAGTCTCGAACGCTTAGTGGAGTTGCGTAGGCGTTAGAAGTCGCTGAAGGTTCACCCATTCTCTCCATTTCAGCATGCCTATCAAAGCGGAAAATCCTGCGAGTCGGCACTTCAAAACCTTGTTGCCAGGGTAGAGTAGGCCCTCGCCTGGATGGACTACGCTATGGGTATCTTTTTGGATATAGAGGGGACTTTTGATAATGTCTCTTTCGACAGTAAGTTCAGGTCTGCCAGTAGATATGGCGTAGATCGGATGCTGGTTGGTTGGTTGGTTCAATGCTAGCTTAAAGAATCGTCGCGGTGCGGGTGGGGGAGGATCTGTTGGGGTCATGTGGGGTTAATAGAGGCTGCATCTAAGGTGGTGTGCTGTGTCCATTGCTCTGGTGCATGGTGATCGATCTTCTATTCACCATCTTAAATGATACTGGAGTTTAGACATAAGGATATGCGGTCGACGTTGCCTGTTTGTTAACGGGACCTACGCTTATGAACATCTGTAGAAAAGTGCAGAAAACTCTGGATATGATTCGAACTTGGTGCTATCGGTAAATCCCATCAAGACTGGTATTGTCCTCTTCATCAGAAGAAGCATTCTTGATGGACTCGTTCTGCCTAAGCTAAAAGGGGTCACAATCCAGCTATCCAAAGAAATCAAATATCTTCGAGTAATCCTCGATAGTAAACCTCTTTGGAAGTCACACGTTGAATCAAAGGCATCCAAAGTACTGCCAGCTTTCTGACAGTGCAAAGGTGTATTTGGGAAAACGTGGGGTCTTTCTCCTAGCAAGGTCCTATGGATCTAGATGGCTGTGATAAGACCTATTATTACATTACCTATGCATCAGTGGTCGGGATGAGTAGACTCTCTCTCGTAGGGGTCAGGAGGACGTTATCAAGACTACAACGCACTATGGCCATCTGTTACGCCGGAGCTTTTCCGACTACTTCAGGCCCGGCGTTAGATGCTTTGGTTGGTCTAGCACCACTAGATGCTTTCCTCCAAGGAGAGGCCTTGAAGGCCATCTGCAGGCTGAAACACAATGAGAACTTGTCCCGCCCCTGTCCGGCATTGGAAAACAGAGAAGGTATAGACTTCGATCCGACGATTCTCTCCATGCCCCTTGACTCCATGCCATCAAGAGTCGTGCCAGAGGTTCAAACACCGTATTTCCACGGAGGGCTCCAGCCCCGAGCGGAGTTCCGGCTCTGCGGTCTACGTGGAATTCAGCGGGACAAAACTGCACTTTGCTCTTGGAATGCGTGCATCTGTGTTTCAAGCGGAGGTGTGTGCAGTTCAAGAAGCGATGAACTTTGTTGTGGAAAATCGATGGAGTGGCAGATCTATATGTGTCTGCAGCGACAGCCAAGCTGCGCGCATGGCTTTAAACAGCCCCCAACCACATGGGGGTAGCCTGTAAATCTAGGATGAAGTATGTCGGTAAATATAATATCCTGATGCTTACAAGGGTCCCGGGACACGTGGGTAAGGAGAAATTTTTTGAGGAATTTATAGACTGGATAAAAAGCCAGCCGTCATTGTGGAAAAATAAGAGCGATAAATATAAGGACTTAAATTTGAAATTAAAATCGTTGCAAATTTTATTAGAAAATATAAAATAGACAAAAGCGCTAGTATGTAAAGTGTAAAAAAAATTAAATTAAAATGCGAAAACTCATGTCGCCTTTTAAATCAATCCTGCATCCAAATTTAACCACTTCTCGCCCTCTTTATCGCTTTCCTTCTTTTCAAGCCCAAATAAATGCCTTACATGGCAAACATTTTTTGCCCTACAAACACCAGATGATAAAAAGGGAAAGCTAAATAGAGCTGAGTCAACTATTGAATTATTTTTTTTTAAATATGTATTTTACATAATTATAAATATCACATTTTATATAGAAGAGGCAAGAAAAATGTCAGGAAGAAAGAACTAAAACTCTGAGAACAGAGATTAAAAAAATGCTAAATTGAGTTTCGAACCTAGTAAACTGGTCACACTGATGCCCAATTGGACTAGTATGGTGTCACAAAAATCAGCTGCTATTGTCAAATTCGCTGAGAGCAAAAAAAACGGGATCATAATAGGCGCTACCGCATTATATATAAAAAAGCGATGCCAATATAGTATATTTGTTATATTATGTTACAAACAACTTAATGGGAACGGGATGAACGAAAATAATAACTTTTGACTCTTATAAAAACAAAAAAACGTTGATTGACAACAGTGATCGTACATATCATATAGTATATAATTTCCCAGAACAGACATAATGATATAGTATTTCGTTAGTTTAAATATTTCCACTCACCTTATAGCCTAGATATGTTAGTAGAACCGCCTCCGTTAGTGATACTAATGCTAAAATTAATTGTGCCGCCCACAGCACTGTAGGCCGATTCACCCATAAGATAGCCTCCCAATTGATAATGGGGTTCTCCTGAAACTCCTCTTCCGTTAATTGAGCCGAAACGAGAAATTCGGTTTTATTGCTCACTGAGCAGCCATAACTAATAGAGAAGAAAGGAATATGAAAGTGAATGAGAATGAGAAGGCTGATTCTATATATATGTACTTATGTGTAAGAACAATAGTATGAAGCTCATTCTTATCCACCGCGTTAAATAACTACAGCACAGGGAATTATTGCGTGGCACTAGTTCCAACAATTTATTTGTTCTTTATTTAAGTAACTTGTTTTTTAATGAAAATATAGCTCATTCTTCTAAGAAAAATCATGCAAAAACCAGTTTTCAACTTTTTTCAAATTAAAAAAAAAATTCAAGAAACTAACATTTTTTTTTTTTTAATTAAGAAAAATATTTTTTATTTTTTAATTAAAATTTTTTTTTTAATTTCCCTTTTGGGAAGTAGGATTTTTAGAAAAATTTTGAGTGTGTTTTCTATAGCTCAATGGATTTTGGTATAATAAGATGCACCTGTGAAGAAGTTTAAAAATCGCGTTGATTTTGGAAACTTTTTTTCCAGCGGTCTTGTGGATTTTTGCCATATAACAAGTGCTCGACATTTTCATTTTATGGATGTCGGTATTACATCTTCAGCAAAAAAAGGAGGAAAAAGAAGAAAAAGTTCTCAATTTGAGAACTATTGTAACTTGCATTTTATTATATTACATTTCCATGAGGTATATAATTCAAATTATTTTATTGTTTTTTTTTTGAAAATTTTCAAGAAATTCTTATAAAAGATGTGAAATTTTTAGAGGGTTTTTTTAAATTTGTAAAATATTTCAAACATTGATTTATATGGTTTTTATAGGAGTGAACTAAATTAAAAAAGAAAAAAAAGTTGATTTTTTTGGTTTTTTTATATTTTTATTTATATAAATATATATATAAAAAAATTTAAAATAAAGGTTTCTTGTATAGTTAAATATTTAACGCAGCGCACACTTGTCTTTTTATTTAATTTTATTATTTATATCAAAAAATGGATTTTTTTACAGATTAGAGCTTTAGGCGTATTTCTGTGGAAGTCGATTGTAATGATTCCCCAAGATGATACAAAGTTATGGTAGAAAATGTAACTGCCCGACGAAAGTTTGATGCGCACAGGTAGCTGTCCCTCGTTTGGGGTAGCGAAAATGCACCTTAAAATTTAAATTCGTTTTTCTCGAAACTACTTTTTTTCATATTTGTTTATTTATTTCCAGTTAATGATATTAAGTACTACAATAAACAATAGTATTCGTATAGTAATGATGTATCGTACAATGTCTCTAGACGAGCTCTCAAGTACCTATATTATCTGAAGTCGAGTAACTTTTCCTTAGTATTGAAATTAATTAGAAGTTATTAAAAAATTTTATATCTTTGATGCAGGGTAAAAGGGAACAAAAACGATGCATAGATTATTGTTTATAATAAAAAGCTTAAAAGTAGTAAAAGCTGGTAGTCAGACTAGAAAGGTGGCATAAGTTAGTGTTATGTGTCATTTGTTAACCACCAGCAGTTTTTAATGGTAAGGGTGGATTCGATTTTGTCGCAGCTTGAAATATACATATGTATCAAAACGTTGATTATTTGCATTAAGTGTTTTAGATGTGATTATTTTATTATTCGCTCTTCTGAATATGTGATACATTATTAGCGCATGGTTTTCGCTTTGTATAAAGCCCTTTTTGTCGAGGTATAAGAAGGATTCGGGAGGTACACATCCATTAGAAATAGCTAGTGAGAAAAAATCGTCGCTTTCGTAGTAAAACGCTCTTATTAATATGTGATTGGTATTATATAGGCAATGCCGGATATGTTTTCTTATTAAATTTATAATATAACAATCAATTCTGGTCACTTTCGCCGTGTTATAAAGCTTTGAATTCGAGATGTATTTGGTATAGTTACTATTTTGTGATCTGTATAAGGAAGTATATAACCGTAGTATTCTTCTCTCAAGCTTCCTTAGCCGTGCCATATAGGTATGAGGGTGAGATGTTGTACCAAATTGAGCAACCATATGTGAGTATCGGTCTTACCAGGGTTTGATACATTAATATTTTGACTTTCTTGTGCAGTAGTTTTGATGAAAACATTTCTTAATACATATGGAAAGCTCTTGCGGTCTTCTCGACTTGGAGGTTAATGTGATCGATATAGTATAAAAATTTATCAAGGTGAATACCGAGATGTAGGTATGACTCTCTCAGTGGCTTCAATAGAGATTCTGGTTTCGTTCGATATTATATTTAGATTTTTCCAGCTTTTTCTGATATTTGAGTTGCATTTTTTTATGGGGGACGAAACAAAATGCTTTCGCATTTCTTTGTATTTATTTTAAGATACCCGTTTACTGCAAAATCTTCTACAATATTGTATCTCAGTTGCAGATTTCTGTTAATATCCTCTATTGTTCTGTCTGGATGGTTAATGACAATATCATCAGCAAAGGCTATGATATTGTCTATTTTATGAAGTAAGTCAAGTATAAAGAGATTGAAAAGAACTGGTGAATTTACTGTCCCTTGTTGCAAACCATTTGCTATATTAAATTCGCGACTACTTTTTATATTATTCATATATACTGAATTTTTTTTTTTGACAGCATGTTATAAATGAGAATGGTGAGGTGAACCGGGAATTTATAGCCTATGAGTTTAGATATCAGGCTTTCGATCCACACTTTGTCGAAAGTTTTTTCAATGTCTAAGAAGCAAGTTCCTGTGACACGTTTTTTATTCCAGCTCTAGTTAATTTCGGACAGTTAATTTCATACCGTTTTTAATATTTTTAAATGCATACGCATAGTTCTTTTTAAAATGTCGTAAATTGCAAAATTGTTTGAAACTCAAAAATCCGGCTCGACAGACTATAATTACAACTTTATTTTAGAAGAATTTTTTTGCTTTTTACAGGTCCATTTACGTTTCAAGGAGTAATGATGCAGACCGTGGAACAACTTTTTTCATTGGACTTTAGGTCACGTGATTTCTTATATACTAATGTTTGTAAAGAAAAATTAAAATACATTTTTTTTAAATAAAGTTTAAGTACTAATAAACAATGAATACAGTTTTTTATATTTATATCTATTGTTTTCCCTTCTAAAGGGTGGTTAACTTTAAAGGGCCGGTGTTGCATTTTGAATAAAATACAATTTTTTTAGGAAATTGTTGTCACTTGCTCTTTACAATGATAATATTTTTTGGTGTGGCTCAATTACTTATGGAACAAAATATCGGCCAAATGGCCACAGCGGCCTCGGCGGCACATCTCCAAAGACCACCAAATGCAAATAGTTCCTTATCTAATAAAAGCAAGTTTTCTTTTAGCGCATTTTTGGCGTTGCTGGACGTGTGTCAGCCCATAAATAGTTTTTCAAACTTCCTTATTTCGTGTAAATATTCCCAAAAAACTTTTTTTGTACATTTTTATTAAGTTTTCATTCCGAGTAATTATACATTTATTTATACATTTAACTCACCATGTTGCAAATGTTGGATTCGTATCCGTTATCACCCGTAGTATATACAGAACACATGCTAGTAACTTAAAAAACAAGTCGGCGATGCGTATTCGTAGGCCTGCAAATAGAGAATAAGGAAGAGGAGATGAAGTTATTGTAGAAAGCGTAGAGTGCAAAGACCAATTGCTAGTAAGTGCTATTATACAAATGGCGTAAAATTAGTCATGCAATTTTATTTTGAATCGCTTTTTTACTAAATAAAAAAAAAATATTTTGAGTGATGGAGATATTTATTTTGACCTTTATGCACTTTATTGCTTTTCTGTTTGCAGCTGTTAAGTTCACAAATGTCAAATATGATTGACGTGCGACGCTATTTGCAAAAAATATATGTCTTCCAGCGAGGCTGATTAATTTTGTGCCACCTTGTATTGGTAATAAATATAACAAATAAATTATAATTATTCTCATTACATTGCCACAGGACATTACAGCAGTTAAATACCTTTTATTAGTGTGAACTGAATAGTGTCAGAAGGCAACATAAGAGCGCACTTGCGTAGGAAAATAATTTACTATTCCAGTATATAACCCACATAGCAGTTACAGTTTTGTAATGCGTTTAAATGAGATTCTGTGAAAAAAATATTTCGCATCAAATTTGAGAATTTTTATTTTTGTTTATTGTCTTTATTTGCCTGAAAGCAATTAAATCTAATCTCTGGAAGAGGAGGCCAGAGTGTCCACATTTGAGCTAAACTGATCCTGTTGGTTACTTCACTTGTACTTGACGGCCATCTTGCAACTCTTAAAGTATGTGAGAACAATGTTTTTCCTGGGATAATCATTGATTTTTAATAATCGATTATACTTTGCTTCAGTTAAACAGATAGATTTTATTATTTTATTGCTATTAATTCAAAAAATTAAATCTGAGGTTGGGTGTTTTTCAAAAAGTAGTTTTTTATAAAAATTGAAATATTTTCAAAAAAAAAAATTATTTTACGAAACTATATTTTTTGGTCACAATCACAAAACACAAGAGAAATCTTCCGGTACTGAAAACATTCTAGTTGAGTGCGAGAAACGCTGACGCGAATGTCATCGCTGATATATTATAGCCCGTTCTTTGAGATATCTGCAATTTGGAAATAGTCCCACCCGAAAGGAAGCACGCGATATTGATAAAGTTGCCCAAAAAGGCTAACTTGCCGGATTGCAACAACTGGAGATGTATTGCAATGCTTCCGACAATTGACAAAGTATTTAATAAAATCGTTTTTATATTGTTGAGTCAATAAATACTAAGCTACGGAAACAACAAACTGGATTCCGGCGAAAACTGCTCCTGCATTAATAACTGCAATACTATGCGAGTCATAAAAAAATATCTGCCGTTCGGAGTCGACTTAAAACTGTAGGTCCTTCCATTTGTGGAGCAACATCAAGACGCATGCCAAAAATAGGAGGAGAAGCTCGGCCAAACACCCAAAAAAGCGTGTAAGCGCCAATTATACATATGCATTAATATATTCGAATATTGAATATAATACCACCCTTTATATGCCATTCGTTTACAAAAAAACAATTATTTGAATTTGCCGAAAGAGAATGCATATCGGAAGCCTTAGAGAGGGTGTGTATTTCGAGGAAAATCATAAATTTAATTTGAAATAGCTACAATAGCGGCAATTGTCGAGTTCTTCACAATGGAAAGGTCAGTGAAGATTTTGCCTACACTACTGGAGTCAGGCAAATATTCGACTCTGTAAATTGTGAAAAATCCTGGAGAGTGAACACTAGTTTCGAAGCGAATGCAGATGAAATTAGACTCGGTTTTTTATCAACAGGTGCTTGTGTAATACACTAAAGATATGGCAGCCAAAGAGTAATAACAAACGAGCAGCTCTGGAGAATTACACGTCAAAAAAGTGCCAACGACGAAATAAAGAAGAAAAATATGGATGAATAGCGCATACTCTGCGAAAGTCTTATGATAAAATACTGCATGCCGCCTTGACTTGGAACATACGAGGAATGAGAAGAAGAGGCATACCATTGATGACTTGGCAAGGGCTATTTGCAATTAAACTGGAAAATCGTTTAATGAACTGAAACCTATGACTATAAATAAAACCGTGTAGAAAACTTTTGTTGAAGCCTTAAGTTCCTAACGAAGTATGGAATAAATAGTAATTATAACTTTTTTCTTCTAAAGTGTAAAAAATATTAATATTAAAGTGTTAAAAGTAACCGAAAATATTTGAATTTACAAAACTACGTGGTCCGACATTTGAAGTGTGACCAATTAAAAAGACTATAAATTTAGTTTGGAAAATTACTTTTATTCAATTCAAAAAATGTGTGAAAATAATGCAAAAATTAAGAATCAATTTCCTCGCTCGGCCGTGACTATGGCCTTGAGACGGTCCAGAAACGAATCGCAAGCTGCCCGAATGTGACTTGCAGGTATTTTGGTCCACTCGCGGACAATGGTTTTTTTCAGCGCCTCGAGACTGGTGAATATATTAGTTCGAACGCTGCTCTCCAAAATGGCGCAAAGAGAGTAATCCAACGGATTCGCGTCTAGTGAATTTTAGAGCCATTGTGTGGACGCTATGTAGTTCGGAACGTTGGTTTTTAGCCATTCTCGGTTCACTCGAGCTTTGTGAGACGGTGCCGAGTCCTGTTGAAACGTATTATGATCTACCACCGAGATGTTTGCTTGCCCACGGCGTCAAAGCAACCTCCAAAATACTTTCTCGATAGTATTTCGCATTTATCTTGACACCAGTCTCGATGAGAATGATTGGAGAGCGCCCATCTGGGGTTACAGTGGCCCGAGCCATTACCTGTGGCGAGTGCTGCCTCCTGCTGGCCAATCGATTACTCAAATTCTCGTATGAACGGTCGATCAAATAAACCCTATCATTTTGGGAGTTTACGAATTGCTCAATTGAAAAATTTTCTCGTCGGAAAACACAATGTTCGGAAATTGACCGCTTTCGGCTTCGCTCTCTCTAGTCTGACTTGTTGCTGCTTTGGAGTGAGATCATGCGCCTTTTGAATCTTGTAAGGCTTGACTTGAGACCATTTTTCATTATGCGGCGGTTGCTATGATCAGATATTTTCAGTTCTTTCGCCATTTGATTCGCTCTGCGTGACTTGAGCGAACGCTTCTTCACTTTTTGAACCATTTCGCGTGACATTGCAGTCTTTTGATGACCACCTCCATGACGTTTCGCGATGCTACCAGTATCATTTTAACGAGTAATGGTGCGATAAACAAAAACTTTATTTACTTTAAGGTCTTCGAGCTTACGAACAATCGCTGGTTGTGGTTTTCCAGCCAAATATAATGTACTTACACTATTACGTTTTGAAATCCATTACTGCTTTTCTTTTTTCGCCTTTACTCTCGGCAAAATGCTTCCGCGGGCTTATAAACAATACTCTGGACTGTCATTAAGCCAACTAACAGACAGCTGATGCCCATACACTTCGAGTACCGGATCCTGTACTTGCCAAAATGTTCAATATTGAATAAGTTTCTTATTATACTCAACCCTATGAAGGGAAGCGAGTGGATTTGAACGAAGTATTTCTCGTCATCAAAAAGAAAGTCAATGGATAATTTATCTTGCCATCAAGTGCTACTTTGGACTATGTAGACAATTGAGTGATAAAGTCCTTCTTCAATGAACAAAATTAACACTTTATAAGCCCTTACAAGCCCCGCCTATTGCATGGCAGAGAAGCTTCAACGATGACAAAACATCCGACGCTTTGAGTAAAAATTTACATACATATATGAAAGGACGATTAGTGGATCTTTGCGCTTTGGCGGCGATGAGTATCGCAGA
>JAYXIM010043242.1:0-12021 GCA_037575425.1 Anastrepha fraterculus
CTATTTTTAATTTTTTTATTTAATTTTTTTTTATTTTGCTTTACTTAATTTTACTTTAATTCTTAATTCATTCATTCATTTCAATATGTTAGCGTTTACTTTATTATTTATACTTTATTTATTTTTACTTTATTTTACTATTTGAATTTTTTATTTCATTTTATTTTACTTAAATGAAGTTAATTTAATAAAATGTTTGTTTCATTTTAACTATATTTGCTTAATTAATTAAATCCCTTTGAGCGCACTTTTCCATACACATGCATGTTGTGCTCCTTACAACTCCCGTGCAAATCTAATTATCAGCTCAACAGTCGCGAAAGGTCTTAGCATTGCAATTTATTTGTATATCCACCCCTTCAAAATCTCACCTTTTACACATTCATTACTATTTACATAAAACAATTGCATATGTATATATGTATGCATTACACAATTTCCGTTTCAACTATCTGTATACAGTGCACTGGTCGCAAAGCATTCGCATGCCGGCACCTACACTCCCAAATATGCAAGCATGCAAAACCTTGCATATCCTGCGGCGCCATGTACAAAAGCATGCATAAATATTCAATTAACTACTTCACTGTATTAAACTTCATTCTCACACTCAAACTGTGAGTGCCTAACGAATGATGTCCGTCATCAGTAAATTTATTTACTGTGCTGAGCTGAGATGGCTCTACAACCTGCAAAACTCTTGCGAAATAAGCTACTGCAGGCGATGAGTGTTGTCCCCGCAACTTAAACTTGCAGCGTGCGCACGCGTTACCTACCATATTTATTCCATGTTTCCTGTGCTGATTATACTCAACTTTACGTTGATAGGCACTTCTCAGGCGGCAGTTGTTGCATTGAATCTGGAATTAGTGTTTGGTGTTGCATTTCAGTATGGAAAATCCATTGCATGTTACGCTTTTGTTGCTGTTATTGTTATCGTTATTTCCGCGCATGCATAGCGACTATGTACGCACAAACAAGTGCATGATGCTTTGGTGTATTCAAATACAATCATGCATATATCTACAGATACACTCACACACAATTCTACGAGTTTGCTTGTTTTCAAAATGAAAGCGTGTAAGTGACGCCATTTACAACTTTTCTTCTATCACTCACTCCCCTACAGTTTCGCAAACCATCTCATTTGCTCATTATTCACATAAATTGCCATTGACGTAAATTATCAGTAATAAGGGTATCATTTTCCAGGTGAATGTATTTGTGTTCGTGTCAAGGGCGCATCGCCAGAGGGTTAATTGGAAATAAGCTACTGCAGGCAACCAATAAGCTGCATATAATCGACAATGCCTCTGCGAAAGAGCTTGGATAAGCGAATGCCATTTAAAAACAAAATTAACTTACGAATTCAATCATATCCCTCTTCAATAATATATTTATTCAGTAATCCTCTGATATCTGAGTAGTATAAAAAATTCAACTTTCTCTTTTTACGAATTGTTTAGTTTGTTTACACTCAATGGTTTATAGTTCGGAAATTTCACCGTGACTAGATGCTTTTGAGCTAAGTGGTCAACTACAATTGAATATTTTTTAGTACCTGAAAAGTAGGTTATGCTGCCCATTTTGGTAATAAGCTTCCGTGAATTTTTTGGCGAATAACTTCAGCAGTATTCCCAGCTTTTGGTCGAACTTTGACTTTGGCATTTCCATCGGTCTATCGTGGGTGGGACCGAATATCGCACTGATCCTAGACTTTATTATCAATAAAGCAATAGGTGCTTGGTTCTTCACAGCGAGCATACAGAGCATGCAGTTGTAATTGAGTCATTGCAATGCAATAGATGCGCATACTTAGCATCCATATTGCTTGCCTAGTATTTGCTTTCATGTAAATGAGCGTCTTGCAAAAATATTTCTATTATTTGAATTACATATTTGTTGCTTAATTCATTTTCGACGCTACGCTATTACGGCTCAGTTCCCTGAGCGACTCAAGTAATGTTATTCATACTTTTACTTTTTCTGATATGTTTGTGTATAGCTGCGGTCAATAAAATAGTACTAGCTTTATTAAATAAGTAATAACTATCCGAGTGGTATTTATCTAATTTATATTTAATATAAAGCAACTTCGAAATAAAATTTTACTTTGATAAAGCGAAACCCTTTAACGTTGCTCTATTACAAAAAGTAAAGCTGGAGCGATCGAAAAAAGCAATATATTCATTTAGCGGACTGAAGATGAGTATGAAATAAATAAATAAAAGTACGAAACGAACTGAAATACCAATATTTTAGTAAAATAGCTGGTGTCCTCAGCTTCTCTGGCGTATAAATGTAGTACTTAATAGATTTAGTACTTATTATATTTTAAAAGAGAGGCAAGCATTTTCTGTTGACATGTTTGACAGTTGGCATTTTTTTTTCAATGTACAATGCACTTTATATTTTATTATTAAACAGTTTCAATAATTTTTGAATTAAAAATAAATTGGTCACAACCTCGTTCTCAATCATAGTCTGAGTTATCTTATTACTTAATTCATTTGTGCTATTATTTACCATTTGCGCGTTAGTAGATAGATAGGTACAACGCTATGCACTAGTAATTTTAATTAAAGCTTCGTACTTCACTTTGAACACATTTTGTTTGACTACCAGAATTACATTTTTTATAATTTATTTTAAATAATTAATTTAAATTTTGCCTTATTGGGTGGCGCCGTCATATACTAAATATTTTATGTAAAGTTTTGTTCTTCCTTATGAAGACACTTTGTATGGCAAACCCACATAAAATTATTTTTTTATAGCTTGTTTAAATGGCCTTCAGTTCATACCAATGCTTTAATATTCAACTGAAGTTAGTGAAAAATTGTTATTTTTGCAAATAAAATTCAGATGGCAAAAGTGTCACAAAAATATATACATATATATTTTTTGGAATATAGTTTTCTTAAAAATATTTAATAAATTACTTTTTTTTACTACTGGAAGCCTCGCAGCTAATGTTGCTTGCTGAATTTATGTTATGAATAAATAAATTCGTTTTTTTTTTTTAAATAAAAAAAGGTGGCAACTCCCAGCTGAAAAGTGGTACACGAACAACTCACGGGCTTTCTAACGGTGTAAAAACTTTAAAATTGGAGCAGTACTTTCTGAGTGATACTTTTACGAAGATATTTTCTACTTTTTATGTACGAATCATTATCGTCATCAATTTTGGGACAACCACCTGGTCCGAGTCTTGGCTTGCTGTAACATTTGTCTCCAGTTCAAATTATCCCTCGCTTGAGTTATCCAACAAAGTATACCAAATAGCTCAGTCCCCGATCTACGTCATCCAAGCATCGGAGTTTTGATCTTCCGCATACGAATACGTATTCGCGGTTTCAAATATCAATACGAATGAGCCTGCTAGTACAAAAACTATTAATATTTAGTTAAAATAATTCTGTTAAAATAATCTCTGTTCTCTTCAATGGCATGAGCACCTGGGCAATATGACTCTCATCAAAGTATTTATATGAATTTTATCACGCCTATTCGTAATTCGTTGGCCACTACATTTAACCTTTATATTTGCATATATAATTTGCTCGTACACCTCTGTTATCAGGTGTTTGGCCGAGCTCCTCTTCCAATTTGAGATGTGCGCCTTGATGTTCTCCCACAAGTAGTGAGACCTACAATTTTACGCCGTCTCCGAATGGCAATTGATTTTTTAAGAGGAGCTTCTTCATGGCCGAAAAAAAATTTCCTGTAAATTTTCTGTAATATTCTGTAAAAATCACAAAGCACTTAACAACTCATTCAGCCAGGGCAGACGCATTATTTAAAATATAGAAGACAAGCTTTCCTTTTGGTGCATCAAAACAGTCGATTATGCTTCCACACAGTTAACGTCCATAAAATATCTTTCGTGGAATAAGACGAGTTTTTTATGTCGAGTAATGGTGACGCCAGAGTCATTTCAAGTTTCTAGAATAACCCGCATAGTTAAAAATTTAAAATGAAGAAAGAAACTAATTTCCCAGCTTTGTGAGTAATGATGAGCAAATGTTGAAATTCGTTTATAGTGATTAAGGTAAATTGAAATTTGAAAATTTCTTTTAAAACTCTATCTTTAGTATTATTAGCTCGCTAAAAAGGGCAGACAAATTTATGCATTTGCCCTTTTGGCTTGCCTGTTCATCTCTTTTGAGCGCGCAACTGTACATATGTGCATATGTAGAAGTGCATAAAATGTATGAATGCTGAATCAGCTGCCACTTGTACATTGCGAAAAATTGTAATCCAATACAAAAAAGCTATCTCACATAGCATTAAAAACATCACTGCTGTGTCCACATGCAATATTGTATTATCACCATAATTAAGTATGCACGTATTTATGCATGTGAATATACAAGTTTTCCACAAACTTTTCTCCAGCTTCTACCATATTGTGATGGCAACTACCTCACTAATAATAATAATAATACTAAACGTAGCTTTACAAATTGTGCAGTGAATTAGTGACAGGTTGTTGGCTGCAGTTTTCAGTGCAGTTTTCAGTCACGGCACCTTTGTTTTATGCATATTTATGCAAGGTGGCGCACAATTAATCACTCTATCGCAATATTTATAATTTTTGCAAATGGCGTGGTATGTCAATCATATTTGACACTTGTGAACTGCTGGACAGCTGCAGTATACAAAGAGACAAGCAATGGAGCGCGTAAAGGTCATATGAAAGATTTTCAGCACACAAAATATCTTTTTTATATATTTAGTAAAAAAGTTATACAAAACCAAAATTTGATGATTAATTTTGTGCCACCTTGTTTGTATGTATTTCTATATAATTTTGCAAATCTTCATACTTACAAGTACATTGGCGCGCACTTATACATACACACATATAGCATTGCAGGAACTAAGTTTTCAAATTCATTCCAGTTGACTATATTGACTATTTATTATAAAAATACGTTGATCAAAAATAATATTCGTTTGGGGAAAAAGAAATGCATCATTTTTCCGTAAAATTTTTGCGCAAATGGCTTAAACTGTGCGATGGTCGATCTGCAGCCCCTGTACTATTCTATGACTACAAACGTACCCGTCAACTTAGATTATTTCTGTGATTTTATCGACATTGCGGATATTATCGACATTTTCTTTAACATCAAAAATGCTTGAATGAAGGCATGGGAAAAATTGCACGCATCGGCACTATAAGCACCATTCACAATTTCAGCGATCTGGCTTGCATTTTCGCCTTTATCAAAGAAAAACTGTAACGTGTACCGAATTTTCTCTTTGTTGACTTCCATTGTTAACACCCTGAAACTCACAACTGAGTGGAACAAACAAAAAACAGGAAAATAAATTTTTTAGTATGAAATGTCATCTGACACCAAACATAAACTTTAAGTTGTTTCAGCGATACTTTACGAGATATCGATCACCACAGCCATCTACCGAGAAAATAATCGATTTCTTTTTCTTTAAACTAATATTTAAAAAATGTTTGCCAAACATATTTAAAAATTACGAAAAATCTCTTTAGAAAAACTCCAAGTGAAAACGAAAGAAAACGCAAAAACCAGAAATGAACTGACATATATTTAAAAATGTATTATTGTTATATATATATAATTGTATATATTGCGAAAACTAAGCGGCCGCCGTAGCCAAAAGGGCTGGTGCGTGATTACCATTCGGAACTCACAGAGAGAACGTTGGTTCGAATCTCGGTGAAACACTAAAATTAAGAAAAACATTTTTCTAATAGCGGTCGCCAATCGGCAGGCAATCGCAAACCTCCAAGTGCATTTCTGCCATGAAAAAGCTCCTCATAAAAATATCTGCCGTTCGGAGTCGGCTTGAAACTGTGGAACAACATCAAGACAGACACCACAAATAGGAGGAGGAGGTCGGCCAAACACCCAAGAAGGCTGTACGCGCCAATTATATATATAAAGGGTGATTTTTTAAGAGCTATACGAAAGTTTTTCAACAAAACACTCGTAAAATTCAGAAAAATGTATGAAATTTTTATTTAAATCGATAGTACAGCCCATATAATTTAATGTTTGAAGATTATTTCATGCAAATGTTGACCGCGACTGCGCTTCAAATGGTCCATCCGCTTAGTCCAATTTTGGCATACTCTTTCCAATGTTTCGGCCGGTACCTCACATATAAATGCTTTAATGTTGTCTTCCAATGCGTTAATTGAAGCAGGCTTGTCTGAATAGACATGAGCTTTAACATAGCCCCACAAAAAATAATCTAAAGGCGTTATATCGCACGATCTGGGTGGCCAATTGACAGGTCCCGAACGTGAAATAAAATATTCACCGAACTCGCCTCTCAACAAGTCCATTGTTAAGCGTTCTGTGTGGCATGTGGCACCGTCTTGCTGAAACCACATGCCATGCAAGTCAAGCTCTTGCATTTTGGGCAAAAAAAAGTTGGATATCATTTCACGGTAGCGCTCACCATTTACAGTTACGTTACGATTCGCAGCATCTTTGAAGAAGTACGGTCCAATGATACCTCCAGCCCATAAACCGCACCAAACTGTGACCTTTTCTGGATACATTGGTAGCTCTTGGAATTCTTCTGGCTGATCTTCACTCCAAAATCGACAATTCTGCTTATTTACGTACCCATTGATCCGAAAATGAGCTTCGTCGCTAAACACAATTTTTCGACTTTAAACTTTCTTAACAAAACACGCATTTTTATAATAAAAGTCAATGATTTGCAAGCGTTGTTCGTTTGTAATACGATTCATAGTTAAATTATAGACCAAACTGAAGATTTTTGACAGTGAAACAAAACACGAAACGTGCGTCAGCTGTTTAAACCAACTGTTTAGAAAGATAATAGCTAAAAAGTCACCCTTTATAAGCATTTCTCAAATACCAAAAATAAAAAAACCATCAACTCTTTCTCTTACTTTAATATTTCTGTATCCGAGAACCTAGCCAAACATAATTTTTAAGAAGTTCAGTGGTGACCCAAGTAGCAACCTCTTAAAGGTTTTCGTCGTCGAGAAGAAACAATTATATGCACTTCCATAGCGTAAAAATATATATTATATTTAGAAAATTAATTCTTTATTTATTTCTAGTACAAAAAGGAAGAATATGCATATAAACGAAAAAATCGATTTTAATCATACGCGCCGCCATCGCAGTTCTCTCTAAGAAATACACATTTCGCTTTCAATCAAAAACTGTTCATCTTTTATCAGCACAACCAAATATGAATAAAAAAATAAATAATCTAGTATTTTTTATTTAACTACGAAAGAGGTTTTCAACACATACATACAAGTCAGCATAACTCATACAGAGGCTCTGCGTAAAATAATTAATATGCTACAATAAAGCCTCTCGCTACATGGTTTTTATAACGACAGATAGCATCGGAAGCTTGATAGCATCGACCATGATTGATATGCTGGTAGAGATATGAAAATAGTGAATGAGTCATTGAGAATGGTGAGCGTGGTAAACCCATATGTACTCGTATGTATTATTTAAATGTATGCGAGGCGCCTAAAAGTATGATAGAAAGCAAAAATGCCCATATTTTTTGGTAGGCATTGTGGTGGAGGCACCTGAGTTAAATGGTTGCTTACTAAATAATTTATTTGGAGAATCTATGCTGCCTAATACGTCACAATACGGGCGTTCTTAAATATTAGCAAGTGCTTAGCACAGCGGTCGTTATACAACCCCAACATCACCTCAGGTCACGATTTCCATTTTTATGACCAGGCATTATATACACGACACAGATTTTATTGTGCGCGTCACTGGTTCGCTCATCGATTTGCTGACTGACGAAATTTATTAGATATATATTTACTGCTAGGCAAAAATGGTGACAAATTGTTTACTCTCTGTTTTTATTTTTATGTTTTTTTTTTTTTTTTGAGTTTTTTAAGCGAAACTGCTGCTTTAAGTGGTGTCGGCACCTAAAAGTGTGCGTTAGTTAGTTGGAACGGAATGCATAAGAGGTCTAATATCAAACTGGTTAAAATAACATAAAATATAATAAAAAAATTGTGTTTCTAAATAAAAGAAAATACATTAAAATGAACTAGGGGAAAAATTTAAAAATGAAACAATTCCAAAACAAATATAAAAGCCTACAATAAATAACGTAAAATAAAATTTTAAAATATATAAAATTAAATAAAATGATCAAATTAAGTAAAATAAATCAAATAAAGCTAAAACAAAAAAAAAATATATTATATAAAAAAATGTAAAATCAAATAAAATATAAAATAAAATTAAAAAAAAAACTTAAAAAATTAAAAAAAAACTAGAATAAAATAAAAAGAAAAAATCAATTTTATTTAAAAACTGAGATATAGTAAAATAAAATTTAAAATTAAATAAATAAATAGAGGAAAATTTTAAATAAAAATACACTACAATAAACTCAAAGAAAAATCAAAAATTTAAAAATGAAATAAAATAAATGCAATTAAGTTAGAAAAGGATAAATTAAAATATAATAGAATTAATACAAAAAACTTTATACATAATAAAATAAATTATAAAATAAAATAAAAAACCCTAATTAAACAAAAATCTTAAAAAACTAAAATTATTTCAAAAATAAAATAAATTAAATTAAATAAATAAATATAAGAAAAAATTCAAATAAAAAATACAACACAATAAACTAAAATAAATAAAAAGTTAAATAAAAGCGTACATAAAAAATAAAATATATAAAGTAAAATAAAATTAATAAATAAAATAAAATTAAATAAAATGATATTAAATGAAATAATATATGAAATTGAACTAAAACAAAAAAGTTATAAACATTAAAAATATAAAATAAATAAGTAAAAAAAATTGGATGGCACTAAACTAAATGCAAATTTAATTGAATTCACATAACTTAAGACAAGTTTAATTAAAATTAACACTAAAATTAAAATCAAAAATAAAATTAAAATAAAAGTAAAATTAAAAGCAAAACTAAAATAAAAAATAAAAGTAAAATTAAAATTAAAAACAAACCTTAAATAAAAAATAAATAACATAAAATAAAATTAAGTGTAAGTAAATTATTGGCATAGTAAATTAAAAAAATATATAAATATTGGAATCTATAAAGAAGTGATGCGATAAATGTAAAGACACCATTTATTTAGTCAAGGAGTTTAGAGAAGTGAATCTCTAGTTGACGTAGGACTTTTAGTTTTATTGTTAGATGAAGTGGTGGAAAACCATATTGCGTAACTCGCCTAAATGAATATGAGCATTTCCATCATGTCGCACGTGACCGTCGTACACATGCAAACTGAGAAAAAAAAAACGTTTTCTGAAACTTTTTTATTTTTTTGTTTTATCATTGGACTTAACTTATTTCTCTTAATTAATCCCATAATTGGTAGCAAAGTTGATTTTGGGCAATAACTCGTTTTCACGATAATTGCAAAAAACGAAAGCATTCGCACGGGACAAAACAGGAATTAGTTTTATCGGCCAACAATTCAAGTCGATATCAATGAACTTGAGACAATATTTCAATATCATTAATTTTTGAATATTGTGCATTGCTGTTTCTTAAACATGGTTGTGTTCTTACCTTAAAATTATATATACTTTATATTACATTTGAATCACTGTCACATGGGACATTTTGCACTTATTAAAATGTTTTGAATTAACAAAAGGGTTCAGGGTATTTATTTTCACATAATAGCATCAAACTTAGCAAAAATTTATAGTATGAATGAAGTGTTATGTAGTGCAAGGTGGCGCAAAATTAATCACCCTATCGAAAGATTTATACTTTTTACAAACGGCATTATAGATCAATCATATTTGATAATTGGGAACTAGACAGCTGCAGTATACAAACAAACAAGCAATGGAGCAAGTAGAGGTCAAATGATTTCCATCCCTCAAAATTAAAAAAATAAAATAAAATAAAAAAATGTATGACTGATTTTGCGCCACCTTGTATTAAATAGAATAAACAAAAATGCATTTAAACAACAAAAAAATTACTCAAAAATAAAATTGGTGACCGATTTTGCGCCACCTTGTATTAAATAGAATGAACAAAAATAAATTTTATATAAAAATAGTATTAGAAATTTGTCGAAACGGGTTATGAATGCATAAATTAAAATTGGTTACATTAAATCTGATTATCTTCTTAAGAAAACACGCTAAAACAAAGCATTCTTTTATTTTATCTTATTTTTTTTTAATTTTATTTAAAATTTTTACTGCAGTAGGCCTTCTATGAAAATGCCCTTAAACATACTTATATATTGCTTTGAAAGCATTTCAATGCATTTTATCAACTGTTCAAATATTCTTCAGTCACTTCGCTTTGCAAGAGACCCACTAAATTGCAGTTTTATCAGTTACAGTTTTTATCTAATCCACGTAATCTTCTACTTCAACAAAACCTATCACATAGAATACTGACAAAAGCAGCTTTCATTACACAGAAGACCCTTACCTACCTACTTCCTTCTATTCATCTTCATTATGACCTTGCTTTCTTAGCTCCAAGAATTTTTTATTGTTGTCAAGTCGTGCCAGTTCCCAAATCGAGCCATTACACAATGAAATTTATAAGTAGATATGTGCATGTCTTTCCCGAAGCTATGAGCAATAAAAGTTTAACTAGAAGTAGAGAAAAAGCGAATAACAAAGGCACACATTATCATACAAGGATAAGAGTACGTGCATATAATAACGGGTGATCAATCATGAGGTGCTTTTTTCAATAGTTAAAAAAAAAAAAATGTAAATTATGTTCAAAACCTTTATTTATCATTTGAAAGGACATTCTTTGCCATTTACTTTTTGAATATGACTTCATTCAAATGTTGGCCGCAACTACGCTTAAGGTGGTCCATTCTGAAGGTCCAATTTTCAATCACTCGTTCGAGCATTTCGACTGGTATGTCGTGAATAACACGCGTAATGTTGGCTTCCAGAGCTTCAATCGTAGCTGGTTTATCAGCATAGACCTTGGACTTCACGAATCCCCAAAGAAAAAAGTCCAAAGGTGTGATATCACAAGATCTTGGTGGCCAACTCACAGGTCCTAAACGTGAAATCAGCTGCTCTCCGAAATGACTTCTCAATAAAGTCATTGTTTCACGAGCTGTATGGCAAGTGGCTCCGTCTTGTTGAAACCAAATGTCGTAGAGATCATTAGATTCAATTTCAGGTAGCAAAAAGTCCGATATCATGGTACGGTAGTGAGCACCATTCACAGTTACGTTGCGGCCATCATCATTTTTGAAAAAATATGGGCCGATGATTCCACCAGGCCATAAACCACACCAGACCGTTGTTTTCTCTGGGTGTAAAGGTAGCTCTTGAACCTGTTCTGGTTGCTCTTCATCCCAAATATGGCAATTTTGCTTATTGACGTAACCATTGAGCCAGAAATGCGCCTCATCGCTGAACAAAATTTTGCTCGAAAACAGCGGATCTTCTTCAATCTTTTCAAGAGCCCAATCACCAAAACGGTGACGTGCAGGAAGGTCATTTGGCTTTAGTTCTTGTACGAGCTGTATTTTGTATGCTTTTAAATGAAGATCCTTCCGTAAAATTGACCAAGTTGTTCCATACGACAGTCCAAGTTGCTGAGAACGGTGCCGAATCGATTCATCGCGGTTTTCACGTACACTCTCTGCTACTGCCGCTATATTCTCAATGCTTCTTGCTGGACGTGGTCTATTCGGTCGAGAATTATCCACCAATAAATATTCGGATTCAAATTTGTTGATGGTATGTCGAATAGTGTTTAAGGCAGGCCGATTATGTTGACCATAATGCGGTCTAAGCGCACGAAAAACATTTGTCACAGAACGCTGATTTTCATAATACAGTTGAACAATTTGTAGACGTTGTTGCGGTGTGAGTCTTTCCATGATGAAATGCCAAACGCTGTTCAACAAATCCACGATGACAGTTTGCCACAACTCGCGCGCGATCTGTAAAAAAAACGCAAATGAAAAAAACTCTTCTTAATTGATCACCCGTTATAAAGCAAAAA
>JAYXIM010043243.1:0-11890 GCA_037575425.1 Anastrepha fraterculus
TGATAACGTCTTATAATTCGATTTAACAGGCTGCACGCACGAAAAAATGTGTCGTTACCTTGCTCATTACTGTTCATATGTAGTTACCTTGCTCATTACTGTTCATATGTAGTTACCTTGCTCATTGCCGTTACCTTGCTCATATTAGTGTTACCTTGCCCATTGCCGTTACCTTGCTCATTGCATTGAATGAACTGCAAGCGAAAGGGCGGAACGAACAACAAAGCAAACAAAGCAAACGAACGGCAACGTTCGATATCTTGCTCTCTCCTACTTAAGTGAGCGTATATATGTATGTATGTATATGCGCAAATGTACATATATAAATTCACGTATTTGTATTTGCATATGCCTTCTTATTGATTATTATTAATTTGATTCACTTGAAGAATTTAAAATAAAACCAAGTTTGTTAATAATACCTGTTGTTTTAATGTTATAATTATTAATTTTTTTATTATATATGAAGGAAAAAATGTATGGTAATATTTACCATATACCTTATAAGATATGTTGTCTATACTAATATTATAAAGAGGAAACCTTTGTTTGTTTGTAATGAATAGGCTCAAAACTACCGGACCGATTTTAAAAATTCTTTCACCATTCGAAAGCTACATCATCCACGAGTAACATGGATTATATTTTATTTTGGAAATAGGGCTCGAGATATAGGTCAAAACGTGGACCCGGGTAACCTTCGGATGTGTATGTACAATATGGGTATCAAATGGAAGCTGTTGGTGAATGCTTTAGTCCAGAGTACTTTTCATGCTGCTCCGTGACTAGGGTCTCGAGATAGAGACCAAAACGTGGACCCTAGAATGTGTTTGTACAATATGGATATCAAATTGAAGCTGTTGGTGAATGCTTTAGTACAGAGTATTTTTCATGCCGCTCCGTGACTGGGGTCTCGAGATATAGGTCAAAACGTGGACCCGGGTAACCTTTGGTTGTGTGTGTACAATATGGGTATCAAATGAAAGCTGTTGATAAGTGCTTTAATACGGGGTAATTTTCATACCTATTGATGACTAGGGTCTCGAAATATATGCCAAAACGTGGACCCGCCGTGTCTTTGAACCGAATTAAACCAAACTTACACACATTGTTAAGTAGGTATTGAAGATGATTTCCGTATAGTTTGAATACCTATTGGTAGATAGGGTCTCGAGATATAGGTGAAAACGTGGACCCGGGTAACCTTCGGACGTGTATGTACAATATGGGTATCAAATGAAAGCTGTTGGTGAATGCTTTAGTACAGAGTATTTTTCATGCCGCTCCGTGACTGGGGTCTCGAGATATAGGTCAAAACGTGGACCCGGGTAACCTTTGGTTGTGTATGTACAATATGGGTATCAAATGAAAGCTGTTGATAAGTGCTTTAATACGGGGTAATTTGTTATGTTATGTTATGTTATGTAATGTAATGTAATGTAATGTTATGTTATGTTATGGTATGTTATGTTATGTTATGTTATGTTATGTTATGTTATGTTATGTTATGTTATGTTATGTTATGTTATGTTATGTTATGTTATGTTATGTTATGTTATGTTATGTTATGTTATGTTATGTTATGTTATGTTATGTTATGTTATGTTCTGTTATGTTATGTTATGTTATGGTATGTTATGTTATGTTATGTTATGTTATGTTATGTTATGTTATGTTATGTTATGTTATGTTATGTTATGTTATGTTATGTTATGTTATGTTATGTTATGTTATGTTATGTTATGTTATGTTATGTTATGTTATGTTATGTTATGTTATGTTATGTTATGTTATGTTATGTTATGTTATGTTATATTATGTTATGTTATGTTATGTTATGTTATGTTATATTATGTTATGTTATGTTATGTTATGTTATGTTATGTTATGTTATGTTATGTTATGTTATGTTATGTTATGTTATGTTATGTTATGTTATGTTATGTTATGCTATGTTATGTTATGTTATGTTATGTTATGTTATGTTATGTTATGTTATGTTATGTTATGTTATGTTGTGTTGTGTTATGTTATGTTATGTTATGTTATGTTATGTTATGTTATGTTATGTTAAAGTATATATTATGTTATGTTAATGTTAACTCATTCTCTATATCCATACAAAATATCTATCAAACAAATAAAATTAAAATTTTCTTTTGAAAATGCAACCATTCAATCAGTATTTTCTTATGACGTTATCACGTTAAGCTATCGTCAGTAAACCGACTTTACAGACAACCTCTTTTTATTTTCCAATAATTTTTGCTTTATTGAAAAACGAAAGCCCATCGAGAACTTAACTTTATTTCGTTACATAAGATTACACTTACGACCGAATTTTGTAAGCAGTCTCAAGTCACTAATTGAGACTTTTCGCGGTGAAATTTGATTTTGAGACTAGTTGCAATTCAGTAAGCAATCTCTCGTCATTAGTCTCAAAAAAAAGTCACTAATTAGTGATCTACGTGTGAGCAGCTCACAAAACGAAAAATATGGAAGAGGAATTAATTATTTTATATATATTGCAAAAAAAGCGCGAGAATAAAGCAAAGTAATATGTTTTGGGTAAAAATTTCTTAAGAACACGAATAGTTGTGTATTTAATGACGTTTTAGAAACATGCGTAGACGTATTCTGGCAAGTTTACGCAGCACGGAAGACCCATTCCTTCTGGAAAAAGACGTTTTCAGGAGGTTTTTTAGATTCCCGAAATCCTTCTGCTGGGAACTTATTCAAGATCTCAAACCACTTGACAAGTTTGAGCGGAATTCCCAGCTCGTTCATTTCAACGGAATGTATATTGCATCTCTATTCAACATTTATCGATTATTAATATTGTTTTTCTCAATTGAATTGTTGATAAGCCGATTCAGGTAAAAGGTTTATAAAACAGAAATTAAAAACGTTATTTTGTATGAGCTTAGTAATACTCGTATTCATATGCTTTATGTTTTTGATGAAGAATTTCGCTTGATAAATGAGTTTAAAAAATTTCATTACATATGGAATCGATAAGTGAATTTTTGCTCAACTTTTTGACTATCTCTAGCCGATACGTGCCATCAGCTGACTGTATCTATTTATTTTCACCATGATATTTGGCGAAATTCTTGTGACTTTCCCTTACTGAATAGCAAAATCGTTTCAAGTCACAAAAAGAGTCACTAATTTATAATCTCAATTTTACTGACTTGAGATGAGATTTGCTTACAGAATTCGGGCATTAATATCATTATTGCGATTACCGAACTGTGAAAATACCATTTAAGGACCTTAACCAATTTTTTGGTTTGTTTTATTTTTATTTCTAATTGTTTTTTTTTTTTTTAATTGAAATGTTATAAATTTTTAAATATTTTACGTTTAATTGTAGTAGGTCAACTAATATTTTTCTATTAATTAAAATGCGATAGTATTTATAGGAAATACGTAAAGCTATTGGAACCAAATGAATTGGAAATGGTAGGCAAATCCTAAGACGATTTTGCTTCACTTCGTCATAATTGTTTTTTACAGTATGCTAAATTTTTCGGTCGAAACCATCCTTATATATATATATATATTGGCGCGTGCGTCTTGATGTTGTTCCACAAATGGAGGGACCTACAGTTTCAAGCCGACTCCGAACAGCAGAAATTTTTTATATGGAGCTTTTTCATGGCAGAAATAAACTCAGAGGTTTGCCATTGCCTGCCGAGGGGCGACCGCTATTAGAAAAATACTTTTTCTTCATTTTGTTGTTTCACCGAGATTCCGAATGGTAGTCAAGCACCAACCGATTCGGCTACGGCCTTTGTTTACTAAAAAACTTTCTTTAGTTTACTAAAAAATTATGTACATTTTCGAATTTTTATGTCATTGTTATCTTCTGCGACCTATAATAAAATTTAACAAGCAATCTTTTCACAGAACATTTAATAACCTAATTTCTTTCATTTTTTTCGAACCATTCTTTTAAACAACTCACATGAAAGTTACTCAAAAAGAGCAATGAGAGGGTTAAAATTTTCCACTACAATTTCAAGCACAGAATCTTCCCAGGAGTCATTTATATGAAAACTCTTACGGATCAAAGAAGAAGCGTAAATTGTGTCAGTGCCCGACTTTGATTTACAACCTAAATTTATTACGTAGAGTTGTCTATTTCCGAAACTGCTTTTGGCTAAGAAAGGAGAGTGACATGAATGAATTGAAGAAATTCAAGCCGCTGCGAATACCGTTCTAAGCAAGCTTAATAAAAAGGACTTGGTAAAAGCTCATTGACAAATTGGAAAATTATGAAAAATAGAGTATCGACGCAGAAGGCAAGTAAAATTATTAATAAAAAATATTTGTTGAAACTTATTCACTAGATGTTTCGATTTCAATAAAGTTCGGGTGTTTTTTAGAATAGAAGGCGCACTTAATGAGTTACGCACACGTACACGCGTGCTTCTCGAATACACTCTAAAAAGCTCCTTACTGCTAGTTACGTACATACACGTTTAAGTATCTTAACAAATAATTAGAAAAGTTATTAAATTCTTTACATTTTGCAGCAGCAGCAAAAAAATTAATTACGTATAATCACCGCTCATCATTTTATCAATTCCGCGCTTTGTCAAAATTCGAATTTTTTCTATCATCATTTCTATTTTCTTTTTTAATTTTTGCTAGTTCCATGTCTCTTTCAAACGCATATTATTTTTGGCATGAAGTTGCCTCCATGCGGAAACCCCGCTGCCAACTCCTTATGCGAATCTATGTAGGCATTAATACGTGCTTGGAATCTTGAGCTGAGCTCGGTAAAATTCCATTTTTAATACAAACTAAAATACATAATGGCACGTACTGTAATGCTTATTTTCCAGAGTATTATTTATAAGGCAACAGGAAAAATATGGTTATTTTCGTATAGTAAATAAATAATGGCGAAACAATTCAAAAAAAAGTCGCATAAATCTAAGGAAATGTACAAAGTTAAATCGAAATTATGTAAGTAAAGAACGTAAGTTTTAAAGTAATGTAAAACTAAATTTTTTTAAATTAATTGTTTTTTGTGAAAACTTAGCTTTTTTATTTATAAAACTACAATATAAAAAAAAATTATTTTTAATTTACTTATAAATCTGCTTATTAAGTTATTAAAACCAAAATTTATAAAAAATATTATAACAAAAAAAAGTGTCTTATAAAAAAAGTTACTAATTTTTTTTTATTGTTATTTTTCTGTAATAATCAGCTCATCAAAAGTGCTCAACTATTATCTGCCATTACATCTGCCATCACCAGTAATTTGCTTGTAGCCACTTGCAATGCGTGAAATTTCTTCACTTGCATCGTGATAGTACATCTCCATAAACCATTAAACAAAGCAGTAATCGGTATTTATGTGACGTGAACGCATATACGCGCATAAATTTGTAAGTACTTTTACTGTATTTGTGCATGTTCGTACAGGGTGGTCCGAATACAAAAGCCTTAGTTAATGCTCGATATTTTAATCGTCAGTCAGCGTCAGATTGAACAAATAAATAAATAATAAACAAAAGTAACAATAGCGTATTGAAATGTAATATCTTTTTTAATGAGTAAGTAATCAATTTAATTTTTTTCTTGCAGATGTCTTTCTAAATTTAATACAATTTGAACATGCTGAAACACTTTTACCACGCACTGTAACTGGTAATTTTCGTACATAATTGTTTTTTTGGGCGCATTACTCCGAGAGGATGGACCACATATAAGGAGGTGGGCAAAAGTCTCTGCCGAGCGAGTGAGAGTCGTCCGAAGGCTTTATCACTCAAATTCCACTATTCAGATGCAGGGGGAATACGCCATATTAGAACAAAATTGAAACGGTGTTTTCACGATTATTTGAGGAAACAGCACATCACATAGTCCTCGGTACCGTGATTTGATTTTGCTTGATTTTCGCTTTGTAGAATTACTACGAAAATTATGAGGAACTCATTAAATTTTAATGATTTACGAGTAAAACCACTCATTCGATCAATATCACAGCTCAAAAGCCATTCCCAAGTGCAATTTTTTTTATAGCCAAACTAATTTTTAACATATCTGGGAAATAGTCCGCACCTCAATCCCATTGAAAATATGAGGTTTATATTAAAAAGAAAAATACCCCAGCAGAAACCGACTAATATCAAAATGTTAAAGAAAGTAATCGAAACTACTGGAAATAATGACATTTCGTTAAAAATGAAACACGCGAAAGCATTGCATCTCGGGTGGAATGTGTCGTAAAAGTGAAAGAAGGTCTTATCCGCTATTAAATCCACTTAATACTTTTTTTATTAATCAACTTTCTAAAAATTTAATAATGTACAAATAAAACAAGCAGAAACACATCTCCTTTTTAATACAAATATCGATTTTAGCCACTTGACCTAGATGAGCAAGTGAATATGATCACCATAAAATGCATATTATTTTTGAATGGACAGCCTCAAAACCGATTACAACTTATCACAGGCAACATTTCTAATTATTTAATAGAAATCAAATGAAAGTGGACCTAATTTATAGGTATAATAAAAATAGTACTTCAATTGGTGCCCCTTATATCGGCTTTTTTTGCCGCAAGTTCGAAAAAATGGAAAATAATAGTTAAAATGTTTAACTGCGTGAAACATCTAGTTTGGTCATATATAATTAGTAGAATTTCACATGGCCAATAGTTGTATGATAGAATATTTTAACTCATCAGTTCGTTCTGCTCCCTTTTTTGGAGAAGTTGGAAAAGTAATGTATTTTTAAAGTCGCTAGAGTATCAAAATGTTCTAGAAAATTATTACTCGTTAAATTTCACTTGGGGGTTTTGAGACAAAATCTTCATAAAAAGAACATAAAAGTCTGCATAAAATAAAATACCTAATAAGTAGTTCTTCAAAACCTTTGGGATAGCAACACTTTTTTTTCTTTCTTTCATAGACATTTATGTTGGGAATGCAGTTATTAGTTCCTTAGCAAAGGTAAATCCTCTCAAAAAATTTGAATAATTGTCACAAAACTAAATGAAAAAGAGAACAGAAAGTGTACAAGATTCAGTGGCCAGAGGTTAAAGCATACGATTCGCAAAGCATCGATGAAAATGCCGCTGCTGCGACGAAAGTGTGTAGCTGAATTCAGAAAGATCAGCTCACCAACGAATTTAATAACTGCACCTTTCATATACCAGCCTGGTGAGAATTTTTTGACAAGCATCTCGGATTAATTGCTTATAAGGTCCAATTGATGCGAAAGTAACATTGATCGATCATTGGCGCACTCATTCGCCTTCATGAAAACTCTAGTTGGGCATAGAGCATAGTTGGAAACTCATTTTTCCTAAGAAGATATATTCATATTTTGACGCATATTTTAGTAAACAGAATTGCTACAAAACAATTTAATTTTAAGTGCAACGATTTTCAAAATCAAATATTACGCGGGAAAATTTACTTCTCGGGATTTCGTATTCCTCTAATGGCATTCGAATAGTAAATGAATGAAGGCTTAAAACAGAATTGAAGTAGTGACTTTTTTCTTAGAAATAATGCAATTGATCATAAAATGGTTATTTTTTGTTTTTTTGGTGGGTGAGGTAGGGTTCACAATGCCTTCGCACTTACAGCGACCGTCGTCTACTGCGTCGTGTGGTGTGGCCACTAAAACAGTCTCTCCTCCTCTCCTGGGGAGACTCCCCTCCTGGAACTGCTTTGTGCATTACTTCGGGAGGGCCCAGAACGGTGCCCATTAAAGGGACCAAATCTATTCACCCACGTCTGGGTCCACCATATTTGTAGCCAGCATTCATGCTATAGGCTCGTCTTCTTGTGTCTCTATCTGCCGGGCTTCATGTTGTCGGCTTATCTTCTAGTCACATATATTAGCATGTCGGTTAGGCATCTCTGTCCATGTCAGTTTTTTTGGCACGTAGGACTCCCTCTATATACGTGCGAATAATTTGCCAATTTTCTGCGCTTTCTATCATTTTATCAGTGATGTTATCAGCTCTGAAGGGGCCTTCTCTCTGCCTTCGACAGCTTTGCGATCTAGTTTCCATCTCTCACATTTGAAGAAAGTGTGATCTGCGTCGTCAATAATTGCATCTCCGTATTTTGTTAAGGTATTTATAAAAATATCCATGTCCAGATAGCATCTGTGTAGTATAATAGGTTACCTCGCCGAACTGTCTGTTATACCATTCGTCTAGATTTAGTATAAGTCTCTTCGTCCATCTGCCTTTCGACTCTGACTCCCATCGTTCTTGCCATATTTGCAGTGTGTGTGCTTAATTTGCTGCTTTGCGCTCGTTTTAGTGTGTAGTCTCCTATGGCGTTTGTCTCGCTCTTTTTAAAATTCCATAGATCTTTTCGCTCTCTCGCTAGCAGATCTATAGGTATCGTGCCGCTAATAATGAGTACCACTGCTTCTGATACCGTGCGATAAGCTGAAGCAACACGGAGGGCGGCGGTTCTTTGGCTGCTTGCGATGGGTCCTCCGATGTTAGCCTTTACTCTTGATAGACTTGAGATTGTTTTGGTGGATTTTTCAGCAGCGTACTGGATTTGTGCCCAGTATGTCAGCTTGTTGTCGAGTTTGATGCCCAGATATTTCACCACTTTTGAGGTTGTTTTGTTCTCTGTGTAGAGTGGCATTGTCACTTCTACAGGTATGGTTATACATAGCAACTAAATATTTTTAAGATTTAAAAATACTTAATGGAAAATCTCGATCAATTCTTATGTAAAATCGGTCACTGAGTCCAAAAATCTAGATGTAGTTTTATATTTCGAATTTATTACGCTAAGTACTTTGTCAAATCAAATAGATTAGGCGGCTGCCGTTGCTGGGTTCGAAACCCTGGGTATAAAACACCAATTGATGGAAAAAGCTTTTTCTAGTAACGTTCGCTCTTCGACAGACAATGACAAACCTCTGAGTGTATTTCTGCCATGAAAAAGCTCCTCATGATAAACCATCTGCTATTCGGATGCGGCATAAAAGTGTAGGCGTAGATATATACATATATATATAACTGGCGCTTACACTTTCCTCTTATTTGTGGTATGCGTCTTGATATTTTTGGAGTTGAGCGGCCTACATTTTTATGCCGCAAAATGTGTATATATTGTATATAAATAATTTGTTTCTAGGATAACCAACTACTGATATCACAAAAACCGATTCTATGTTGGCTACTGGTTAAACTTAACTCAATAATGGTCAATGCAAAAATAGCTATTTCTATTCCCATGCGAATAACATTTATATTCATGAAAGGGTTTTTTTTCATTTTCATTTTTTTAGAAATGTTAGATTCAAGAAATACGTAAAAACAACGAAGATCGTTCCCTTAAATATTTCTTACAACATAAATCGGAAATTTCACATTTTTGCAAACAGGAAACATTTTTTATTTTTCTAGAACTGTGCAGATATCTTAAAAACGTTTCATTTTAATAAAAAATGAAGCAAAAACAATAGATAGCATATTTCATTACCTTTAATGTCATATGTAACTTGGTTTGATCGGTTCACCCATTCTCCAGATAGTAGACATTTTTATGACCTTAGTTTTTATGACCAGAGTTGTTATTCGGCGAAATCGTGAAAACTGCAGGACAGAACTGTGGACCTTCCGACTCAGCGACCGATTTCACATAGAAATTGGATGGTGTGGTGCTTTAATATTTCATTTTTTTAGAACCGGAATTCGTTTGCTTTCATATTTTGGCTTTTTTTTAATAGCAATGGCATTGGGAATTCTCGTCACCCTAACGCTTGGTCGCCTCACGCAGCTACTTACGAAACTCTTATGGTTATCCTCTCTGATCATGCCGAAAAACGTGCTTCGCTTTCATAACGTTTTATTTTTGAATGGGAGGTTGAACTTGAATCGCCCTTTACATACATGTGGGCTTGACATATATGCACGTGTGTAAGTATGCAAGAATACAAGTCGGCAAACGTATGAGCGCGACAATAAAATAAAATGTGCTATACTTCCGTAATTAATGCATTATTGCCAACGATAATAAAATAAATTGACTCGCTTTGCAGAATGTAGAACCAACAACAGCAAAACTGAATAAGTAAACCAGGCGACTAAGTGGGCATTCAAGAGCTTAAGCTAGTGAAGCTAAATTATGTACTTAACTATTCAGGTAGTAAAACTAAGTGATAAGCTTAGTCGATTATAAATTGCTAGCTTTTGCGACAAAATTCTGGAAAAAATTCTTTTGTAAGTAATCAGAAATCATTAAACCTTGATCGCATCATGATTAGACTTTGATTAACCAAAATGGTTCCGTGTGTTTTTGTTTTTCAATTAAACTGACATTGAAAGCCAATGGAAATGGTCAAAACAAGGCTCGTTTGTTTACTTTGGCAATTGTATATAAAAATTAATTTGCATATTTAAAAACTATAATATGTATTATACTTTATGATTTTATTTATCTTCCCATAGCTGCTCGTTGTAATGTATCCACCCTTAAGTATTGTGATTAAAATATTATTATTTATTGTATACTGCTCGTGCTTGTTTTTTTGATAAATAATTACAGCAGTTTCCCTATTTGTAGTCGTTGCCTATGTGATTGTAATCGTGATTGCATTGCGTCGATTGACGTGTGATTGATGAACCTTGAATGAAGTGGAATAAATGCGCATAAATACATACACACGGACATATATACAGTGGGTGTTGCTGAGAATCGTATACCTGTGTTTTTGCAATGTTTCCTTTTTCAGCGTTTGCTTATTTTCCGTGTCTACTTGCGTATAAAATTTTATGTAAAAGTGTGTGTATGTTGCCTGTAAATTCCTAAACCGCTGAATCGATAAATTTGATAAATTTTGGTGAGTGGTTGTGTGTATGCTCGTTGCTACTTATGAGTCTAATCGGTTCCGCTGGAGTCGAGATATTTCTAAACATTTTATTAACTGCCTCATTTCGCTCATATTTTGAATATGTATTAGCTGCCTAAGCGGAAATATGTTTACCAAACATCTACCAACGGAATTTTCTGAATATATTCCGGGAATTACTTGAGCGGGGTATAAATACTCTTTTAAGGGGGGAGCCTGGTTTATAAGGTCAAAAAAATCAATTTTTTTTTTCGTTTTAAGCGATTCCTAATATATTTCAGAATATTGACACAAAGTTACAGAGCCTAATTCTCAATATTTCCGTAGATACAAAGCCAAAGATAGGCGAGCGTTAGGTAGTTACGCTGTGACCGCACAGCTATAGTACAAACTTTATCTTCTTTTCTCGACTTTTCATTTTTATGATTTCTTTGAATTGGCGTACATGAATGAAAAAAAACTAATGAACCTTTTGAAATGAATCATAGCTTGTTCCCTTCAGTATTAAATTCTCTTCTATTTGAACTAACAAAATAGATAAAAAAAATTGTTTCAAGATTTTTATACCAAGTTGAAGTGAATTTTTTTTTATAGAAAGGCATTTTTTTTCTTTAAAACCTCCAAAAAGTTGAAATTTTGGAATTTCTCTCAGTTTTTTTAGTTCATCTAGAATAAAAAGTCATGATAATTAGAATTACATTTGAATTTTTTGTTTTAGATAATAATTACGAACTGTATCTTGTACGCCGGTTGGAAACTCCAGCGTTGCAGCGCTCTACTAATTTATATGTTAAACATTTTTTTCAACTTATTTTAACCAGTACAAAAATTTTTTATACTTTTTAAATGTTCATTAAAAGATAGAAAAAACTTTGCAGTGCTAAATTAATTTTTTCCTTAAAAAAAAAATCGCAAAGGGATGCAATTTTTAGACCTCATATACCAGGCTCCCCCCTTAATTGGGTATATGGGAACTTTCAAAATTATTATGCACGCAATAGAGAATTTTTCAAAAACAGAGCATAGCTTC
>JAYXIM010043244.1:0-11848 GCA_037575425.1 Anastrepha fraterculus
CCGTTTCTGCCAAATTTTCACCATTTTTATAGTGAATTTTAATAATTTCAATGCGTTGTTTAAGCGTGTATCGTTCCATTTTTAACACACTTTTTATTAGGTCGGGTTGTATGTATGTATGTATGTATGTATGTATGTATGTAACGGAATCTTTGAGCTTAATTTTCACTGGCTTCTAAACATCTGATCGACTTGAAATTTTGCACACCTATCAAGGACCGATGACAATGCAATAATTTGATAAAAGTTTTCCATTATCCTTATTGGGATTGCCAGGATTAATATTTTCTGTTTTTACCTGTGGGCAAAAAGTAAGGTGAATTTGAATCTTTGAATCTTTTTTAACACACTTTTATTAGGTCGGGTTGTATGTATGTATGTATGTATGTATGTATGTATGTAACGGAATCTTTGAGCTTAATTTTCACTGGCTTCTAATTATCTGATCGACTTGAAATTTTGCACACCTATCAAGGACCGATGACAATGCAATAATTTGATAAAAGTTTTCCATTATCCTTATTAGGATTGCCAGGATTAATATTTTCTTTTTTTTACCTGTGGGCAAAAAGTAAGGTGAATTTGGTTGTAAAATGAAAAATCTTTTTTTATTCTTGTAAATCAGTTTCTCGGGCTCCCTCCACGAAATAAGTTCTTCATCCCGATTACTTCTTTATCACGGCCGATAACTGCATAGCTTTAGACTCACAGTCTATAAGAAAGGAATTAAATATAACACGAATATATCGAATCATTTATTCACTGACTGCAATGATAACAATAATTTTCATTCATAATAAACAAAAAATAGTTTAAAGAAACTAAAAAACACGCTTTTTTGCTAATCGAACTAAAAAGTAGAAAATAAAAAATAGTTTAAAAAAACTAAAAAACACGCTTTTATTGCTAATCGAACTAAAAAGTAGAAAATAAATTTTAATGACAAAGAGACCTATAATGAAGTAATAGCAAATCGAACGATCAGTCATAATCAACTACCTCAGAACAGAATTATAACAACAATTAAGATACAAATAGAGTAATTCAAATTAGAGTTAAAAGCGTGGGATGCTTGATATAGTAAATATTACAATCATTCTATTGGCAACTACCTATTTACAGAGCGTTACGAAAGTGAAGCAAAATGCATCCCAGGCTTTTAACTCTAATTTGAATTACTCTATTTGTATCTTAATTGTTGTTATAATTCTGTTCTGAGGTAGTTGATTATGACTGATCGTTCGATTTGCTATTACTTCATTATAGGTCTCTTTGTCATTAAAATTTATTTTCTACTTTTTAGTTCGATTAGCAATAAAAGCGTGTTTTTTAGTTTTTTTAAACTATTTTTTTTATTAATGGCGTAGTTTCTACTTGTCAAAGATCAAAAAATGACAGTTTCAAAAGTGACATCTACCGAAATAGCGGGCTATTCAAAATAACACCTGCCATTGCAAAACCCTTAATTTTTTAATAATTGCTCAGCAATCCAATAAAGTTTCTACTAAGGCATTTGTTGAGAATATTTAATTTTTTCATATCTTACATACGCTGAGCAAAATAGATTTTGACAAGCACCAGCAGTTTTTGTTTTCCTTCTCCTTGCTGTTTTGTTGTTTCGGCACCACTTCGTCTTGTCTAGAATGTTGCAATCTTACCGGTACACACGTGAGCTGCTCAAGACAATGAACTTATTAAAATGCTGCAATAACAAAGAGACTCAAGGCAAAAGAGAATTCGTAGAGAACAGTCATGTTAAAGAGAGAACGGGAGAGAATTTATATTGGAGACTAACGTAGACATTAATTTATGTTGCTTGTGCAGCTCGAAAGATCTAACTTAACGACAGTGTGTAACAAAGAGATGAGCCGCTGTGAACACCGCTGATGAAAATTTGAATTAAGAGAAACTTAATGTGAAAAAAAATACCCAATAAAGAACTAAAAGTTTTGGATGTACCACTTTGAATGAAAAGTTGCCGGAATATAAATATTTAGAAAATTCAAAATACAATTTATTCCTCAAAATTAATGTTATGGTCTACAAAGTACGTGCACTATGCCAACGCTCATATCCATAAAAGCCCATAATAACTGTCTGAACTTCTGGCAAAATTTCGAGGTGTTGAAATTCATAAAAACCATTTCTTTTTTGACTGAAGACGACGTGTTTTTTGTTTAGAAATTGGTTCAGTTGGAGCTCTCCTCTCTCTCACTCGTCTGATGTCTGTATTGTGTGGTGCACTCATAAACCTACGTCTCGTCTCCAGTAATGATGCGTTTGATGAATGTTGGGTTGGATTCAGATTTGGAAGTCATGTTCTGGCGATATCAACGTAGGCCATTGTTTGCGTGAAATTCAACTTTGGGTTGAGCCCTTTGGGCCAACTTCACAGCAACACGGCGCAAGCCCAAGGCATTGACTATAATGTCCTGAACGAATCCATAAGTAATGTTCAAGACTTCTGCCAACTCTCTGATGGCTAATTTGCGCTTGTTGATCAACTTTCTTTTTCACTTTATTGATGTTTTCATCAGTTTTGGATGTCGACAGCCTGCCACCAAATACGCCATTCTCAATGGACTTGAGCAATGCTTCAAAATTAACCTCATGCTTTGTAATATCACAGGGATCACCCTTAGTTAGACCAGTTCGTAGCACTGATGAACATAAAAGACCAAAAACACTTTTGGAGACTAAAAATTCTTTACCTACAAGCAATAATTTCATTATCTATCTTCTGGTGCAAATCCCTCTATTATAGCTCGGGAAATCTTACTAACCGAGAAGAGTGAAATGTGTGTAAGTGAAACATTCTTATCGGGAGGACAAAAATTACTCTGATTTGGATGCTGGGACAGCGTAACATTCATGGTAGAGTTTACCGGAATGCATGTAGAGTTTACCCGGAACGACTCCAGAAGCTCTTAAGAGTTTCTTGTCTCTATGCGTAAATCGACGTATGTAAATATCTACTCCGACAATCAAGCGGCAATTAGGGCCTTGGGCTCATTGTTTGTGCGTTCGAAATCAGTCGGTGAATGCCTGACTTCTCTCTCGATTGCATCCGAATACTTCGATATTAGGCTCATTTGCGTTCCCGGTCACAGTGGCATGGAGGGAAAATGCTGGACCGATGAGCTGGCTAGACAGGGGACTCTTAAGACGACTTCATCGCAATATGAGAGGATCGGGGTTTTCTTGAGAACCTGTGACCTGTTCCTGGAAAGATGGCCACTTCAGCGATCGCTGGCCTAGTGCACAAACGTAATAAAAAGCAGCGAGATCTTTCTGGCTACGTGTAAATTAGGGGCGCTCGGGGGAACCTTTAAAGCTAACAAAGCCGCAGCACTCCAATTTGGTAGGTATCCTTACTGCACATTGTCCGGTAGGTGTCCATGCACGTTGACTTCTCAGGGCTTATCAGGGTAGATTATAGAGAATATTCGTAACATATTGCCTTAGAAAATAATGACTAACAGTGAGATCAGACGATTATTGAGGCCAATTCTCATAACTATTACATCCGCTTATTTAACTGTAAATGTATATTTAAGTCTACTCTTCAATAAAAAAAAAAATATATACAAAAATTTTAGGAAAACAGTTTTGGTATTTTTAATCGAAAATTTTCCTAAAATAATGTTTAAAAAAATAAAAAATGAATTAATAATTAAGAAAAAATATATAAAAATGTTGAGAGAAGCCGAAGATATTTCACTTTAAAAACTATATCAAAATTTTCAATATAGTATAGATCTGTTCAAATCTCAAAATAACAAAATTTTTTTCAAAAAGTTTTCAGTTTATACTTCATTGTACTTAAATCTACAAATTTCTAGAAAAATTCAGTAGTATCTACAATACTTGCATCACAAGAATATTTGCAAGGCGAATCTATTAAAGGTGGTATCAGTAAATCAACTTTGTTTTCTACTTTGCCGTGACAATCAGACGGCTTTTTAAAACAATTTTTTTAGATTACTATAATATATGCAGTGCTCTGTTCGACATCACTGCCACTTTCATAAACTATTCATAAAAATTTTCCATACGAATAGCACTAATTCGATCGTAAGACTCCCAACTCCTTCTTCGTTAAATGAAAAACGCGTAAAAAATTCCTTTAGTTGTGTATTCAAAGGCACGCAAAGGAATGCCTACATACCAGCGATATCTCACATTAAACATTACCTCACAACACTCCAGAATGTTAGTTTAGTTGAAGATAAGCGCAGCTGAAGTACTAACCTACCCTGCCCATTAAGCGTTTTTCTGATTCCAACAACAACTGTAAAGCCTCAAACAAACTATAAAGTAAAAAAAGAAGCGCCAAAGCAATCCATCAAAATTTTGAGGACACAAATCATGCCATTGACAAGTGCGGCAAGGGACATTGGGTCTGACACAAATGCCAAGCAACAGATATTGTAAGCACTTATGGTTATCCAAAAATAAAAGGCAGGCATGCACGAAAAATTCTATACATTCTATAAAAGCAAATACTTGCGTCATAAGCAACAACAAAATCGTATTTCGATGACCCAACTCAGCTGATAAGCAAAGAAAAGTTAAACCAAATATGATCTAATTGAAAAAATAAATAGGAATGGTCGCAACATTTACAAAAATGCCTCTCCACTATGTTGCCGTCCCTGCCTTTACGCCCATTAAACAACAAGAAAGTCAATACAACTGTTTATCAATGAATAGATGAAAAAAGTGAAGCAAAGAAAAATGCTCCGTGAGATGTATCAAAAGCAAAAAAAAAAAAAAAAACAAAGCAGCGTGATAAAAGAGACACACATATTCTGATAACGAGCTGTTATTGTTTTTTTATGCATGCAATGTTTATTGCTGTTGTACAACTGTCCAGACGCCACCAAATACTAGGCTTATCAACTACAAAAAAAATCAAATTAAGCAGGAGCGTACATATGCCTAGGCTACGCGTGTAATCTGTGCATAGAGCACTCAATATGTACACTCTGGGATCTCATTGCGTGCTCCATTTCAATACTCCCACAATGAGCGCACATTTGTGTAGACTTTTATAATTTTTGTAGGCTTCAGCTCACAATCAAACTCTTCACGCTCTTACAAGCAGTTACTCTCAATTTATCACCGACCAGGCTTAAAGCCTCTCACTCTCGCGAGTGTTGTTTTTATTTTTATTATTGTACTTTTCATACTTCAATTATTGTTTAAAAATGCACTTGTTGGTCGCTAGCTGACTGGTTGGTTAGTTGGTTGGTTGGCTGTCAGTAATTTTCAGTAACGAAACGACCGTTAAGACTTGTAGTAGTGAAGTGAACGGAGAAGCGGTAGATTTTCTTGTTAAATGTGTGTTATAGTGATGGCTGCTGACAGAGCGTTCGCTAACTGGCGATCGATATGATCGCAACGTGTTGTCTAGTGAGTGTGTTTGTGCAAAGGAGTGATTTTGTTTGTTTGTTTATAAGTGCAATTGTGTATTTTTTTGCGAAACAAATTTCTGTTGTGCAATTTAAGAAATAAACAAATTAATTTTTCATATAAAAAAGTTGCTGAAGCGAATTCGATTTATGTACACATAATCAAAGGTAATCATGTGCATTCGCTTTGTTTAAGGCGAGAAGTAGTTCTGAGTGAGTGAGTAGTATACAAAAAAAAAAAAAAACTAACTAAAGCATAAGAATAAAAAATTAAAAAATAAATAAAAATCAGCCAGATTTGAAGATATGGGAAAAGTTCCATGTGCGATCAGTCATCGCTAAAGTGAGAAGTGTAGTGCCTAATAGAAAATGTGGAGTGTTGAAAGAGTTAAAATTAGTTATCTTGGATTACAGTCTATCTTATTTGCGAGATTTGGAAAATATCAGCATTTTGAAAGTGCTTGGGAAAAGATGAGTAGTTAATCAGTAAAAACAAAAAAGAAATGTGTTTCCAAATTCTAGAATAGATATGAAATAAAACGGGGAAAAAATATCTTGTTTTTTGTGAAAAAAAATATTTCTAATATCAAATATAAGATATAAATAGACAAAATGCTGACTCTAAAAAAATGTTTTCTATTCACATTGGGCAATCCCCCTAGGGATTACTAAGAAGTTTTTGATTATTAACAAAAAACTCACAGGACACTCGGGATAGGTCTTCAAGCTGCATTATGACTATGGCTTACAGTGGGTAATAGAGTGCAATGTTTTTGTAAAAGTGTCCTGAAAACTGTAGAGGCTATAAATCCAAAAATTTGGCGATCTTCAAGCTGATCGCGAAGTAGCCTCAATATATGTATGTATGTAGGTATAACAAATAATAAAAATATTTTTTTTATTCCAATCTTACAAATAAAATATAACAAAATATAATTTTTTTAAACTTGTGTGCTGAAAATATTCACAGAAGAAATATAATGAATAAATTTAAAAAATGAAATAATATAAAAAAAAAGTTTAATTTTATAATAAATGCTAAGATGATAAACTATTAAAACAAAATTAATAAATAATTATTAAAAACTGTGAGATAACACAAAAAATTAAAAGAAAGAATTAAAAAAAACATATATTTTTATTTTTGGTTCACTGTTGGAAAAGTTAAAGAATATATAATTTAATTGATAGTATAAAAATAGTAAGCCAAAGCTAAATAAAATAAACAAAAACAAAAACAAAAAAAAAATTTTTTTAAATAAAATAAACAAAAAAATATTAAAAATATTGAACCCAAAGCTATTTTGTCTGAAATTGCAAAATTGGGTATTAATTACTCCATCCGGAAGATGATCGAACAAATGCTCCAAAATAGAATAATCACTTCAGAGCTTGGGTTAAGCCGCATAAGAATGTACGCCGTCAAAGGCACTCCTCAAGGCGGAGTACTTTCACCCCTTTTCTGGAATCTCGCTGTAAACAGTTTGCTTCGAAATCTCGAAAAAGCAGGCTGCAAGATTGTAGCCTATGCAGATGACATTGCTCTCTGCGTGTCAGGCAAACACCTGAATACCCTCACTGAGCTCATGCAACGCTCAATCAATATTCTGTCAAAATGGTGCACCGAATGTGGACTAAATCCGAATCCAGCAAAGACAGATCTTGTTCTCCTAAATAGGAAACAACAATCTCCTCCACTGCAAACAATAACTTTAAAAGGGGAATCATTACTTCTATCTGATTCAGCTAAATATCTAGGAGTTATTCTAGATGGGAAGTTGAGTTGAAATTGAACATCGAAAACAGATGTAAAAAAGCCTTCATAGCTCTCTATACTTGTAAGAAAGCTATAGGCAAAACCTGGGGTTTTTCACCTCGGATCATTTATTGGATATATGCCTCGATCATCAAACCGATACTCTTCTACGGTGTGGTTGTATGGTGGACAGCACTCGAAAAACGGTGTAGAGTAGCCACAATTGATCGAGTCCAAAGAACAGCCTGCCTCCTAATAACAGGATGCTTAAGTACAACACCTACTAAGGCTCAAAATACGTTGCTTCACTTTTTCCCTATCGATCTGGCTGGCAAAGCGATTGCAGCGAAAGCAGCGACACGCATGAATGCTATATCGAAATGGAAAAAGTGTCTGGCCGTTCGGCTATACTGAACAGGAACACTGTTATCTCTTCGACATAGACTATCTTGTAAGTCTTCCATCACCACCCTTGCTATTCTCCTGTTCACTCCCAACTCCCAACTAGGGAAGAATGGAAGACAAATCTTACCGAAATCGATGGCCCTTTGACTATATATACAGATGGTTCAAAACAAGTCGGTAAAGTGGGATTTGGAATCTTTTCCAATTCCCCTCACATCAATCTATCATTTAGATTACCCGACTACTGTAGTGTATTCCAAGCGGAAGTATGCGCTATCTGGTATGATGCGAAAACTATCTTAAAAAAAAAAAAAAAAATAATTGGCGCGTACACTTCTGTTAGGTGTTTGGCCGAGCTCCTCCTTCTATTTGTGGTGTGCGTCTTGATGTTGTTCCACAAATGGAGGGACCTACAGTTTCAAGCCGACTCCGAACGGCAGATATTTTTATGAGGAGCTTTTTCATGGCAGAAATACACTCGGAGGTTTGCCATTGCCTGCGAAAACTATCTTAGAAAAGAGAATATCACTAGATGATATCCGCTTTTTCACTGACAGTCAAGCGGCCGTTCGAGCACTCAGCTCCTCTTATACCAACTCAGATGTGGTTCGATCTTGTCTCTTATCTCTTAACGAGATAAGTGCTCAGAATTCTGGATACCGGGTCACAGTGGATTCGAAGGTAACTGCAAAGCTGATGAGCTGGCAAGAGCTGGAGCTGCGCAATCAAATGTTAGTAACTTACCCACAATCCACATTCCGCTCTCAACATGTAAAATGCTCATCGATCGAGAATTTCACAGCATTGCTGATCGGAGGTGGCGAGTGGAAACTACTTGCGTTACGGCCAGACAAATCTGGCCATCCTACAATCTGAAACAGACAAAAACCCTTATAAGTCTTTCGAAACACGAACTAAGGCATATAATATCTCTTATCACCGGCCACTGCCTTTTGGGCACTCACGCACGTCGGCTCGGGGTTCCTCAAAACGACCTGTGCAGATACTTTGAGGACGAAGATGAGGAAGTATCGAGCAGGCATTTCCTGTGCAGTTGTCTCGGTCTAGCCAGAAGTCGACTCGCTGTTCTAGGCTCTCCAACAATTGACAATGTTTCAGTACTCTCGGACCTGAAAATCGAATCTCTCATCAAATTCTCGAAACGAATTAATATCTTTGACCAAAATCTAAAATAAAAATCTCGGTTAGGTGGGGAAAGCATACAAGATAATGAGCTCTAGGGCAACACAACGGACCCAACTTGCGGTTTATGTGGCATTCCGATGTGGGGTCACCCTTAAACCAACCAAGCAACCTAGAAAAAAAAAATTAAAAAAAAAATAAACAAAAAAAAAAAAAAAAAAAAAATAAGATAAACAAAAAAGAAATGTTTAGAAACAAATAATTAAAAAATAGAATAAACAAAATAATATTTTTTATTTAAATATTTAATATTTAAGAGAGTAACATAAAATTAAATCGCTGCATCTAGTTCTCATTTAAAAAACAAATACAAAATTGCAAAAAGCTTCACAAGTATAGAATATTTTATTTTTCGTTTCAATTTGCAATACTACATATACTACATGCCCTCCAAGTCCCACCAAACACATATCACCCTCTTCTTTGGATGAAGATCCGTCTTAACTCTCTGCTTTAGCGTGTCTCCTGGAGCCACCCAGTCCTTACATTGCTTCATATTGATGTAGAGGCACCATTTTTCTCTCGTGACGATTCGGTACCAAAAGCGCTGTTTATGGCTCTTGAGACACCCAGGCTCCCAATTTTTCGGTAAATCCCATTGAATGAAGGTGATTGAGAATCGTTTTATGATCGCGGCTCATTTTTTCCGCCAACTCACGACTGGTTAGACGACTGTTCTGCTCAAAAGTGATTTGAGACGTTCTTCATCGAATTCAGAAGACCTTCCGCTGCGGGACGTGCCATCGACGTCAAAGTCGCCATTTTTGAACTTTGAAAACCCTTTCCGTGCTGTAGTCTCACCTAGGACACCTTTTCCATACACGTCTTAGGTGGTTTCGGCAGCTTTTTGACCGTGTCCAAAAGCAAAGAAGAGCAGGTGTTGAAAATGTTGATGTTTGCCTCCTGGGTATTCCATTTTTAAGCCTCAAAACTAATAAAAAATTAAATAACTCAAAAATATAATTAATTTAGTTTTGTAGAGCAAAAGAGTTCCGCCGAATTAATACTAACCCTTTGCAAAACAGCAAACAAATCATTGTAAAATAAAAGAACATATAAAAACGGTATGAACTTATTCCCCAACCTAATATTTTCGGTGATGGAGGTGAGGTAGGGTTTAAAATATCTGCGCACCTACAGTGACCATAGTCGGCTGCGTCGTGTGGTGTGCCACTAAAAAATCCCTCATCTTCTTCTTCTGGATGTTTCCACTGCCTCGGAAATAGGATCTAAGTAGTTGTTCTGATAAAGACTGCCTCTTCTACTCTCCCTTCGGCTCAACTTAGAATTAGATAGGTTTGTTAAGGTTAGCCTGTCGGTAAAGCATCACTGTCCATGTCAAGTTTTTTGGCGCGCAGGACTCGATCTATGTACGTGCCAATAAGTTGCCAATTTTCTGCGCTTTCTACCAATTTTTTTTATGATGTTGTTACTCTTAAGGGACACAACCAGCCTTCAACAGCTTTACGATCTAAGTTTGAATTCATTGAAGAATGTATGATCTGCAGCGTCAAACGGTGCATCTACGTAGATGCATTCAGTGGTGTCCGTTTTCCCTATTTTATTTAGGTATTTGCGAAAATACTTATACCCAGATAGCTTCTGAGTAACATAGAAGTTCACCTCTTCGAATTGTCTGTCATACCATATATCTGTTTTTGGTATACGTCTCAACGACTTAGGCAACTTTAGCGACTTTTCGAGGGACAAGTCTTTGGGCTACTTAACAACGTGAACGACGATTCATAAATTGATTCGCGGCCGTCTTTCTGAACTTCTCCCAATGCACGATGCTAACTTCAACTTATGCCCTGTAAATTCCCTATAGGCACAACTTTTGCTACTTGACGTTGCGCTATTCTATTCACTACTTCTCTCTAATTCCAGCGAGTTGGCAACTATAACTTAACATGTTTATAGATAAAATTCCATCGTACAAGTACTTGGCGCCATAAAATATCTACTGCCTCATAGAGTCGAGTGACATTTCTGCGGTGATATTGAAATAAATTAACTCGCAAGCGCCTATTTATAATTAATTTTTTTTTAATATCGCTTTTTACCGTGTTTATATATAGACAGGTATTTTAATGTACAAGGTGGTGCTAAATTAGGCCCCCTATAGGAAGATTTATTAGTTTTGCAAATGGCGTCATACGTCAATTATATTTGATAATTGCGAACTAGACAGCTGCAGCATACAATCAGACATGCAATGGAGCGCGTAAGGGTTAAAATAAAACTGTCCATCACTCAAAATCATCTTTTGTTTTCATTAGTAAAAAATATTATATATTCAAAAATAAAATCGGATGGTTTATTTGGCGCCCCCTTGTATTATTAGTATAAAAGAAAAAAAACTAAATTTTTTTTATTTAGTACAAAAGTTATTGAAAAACAAAAGTGGATGTTAATTTGGTGCCACCTTGTATTATATGCAAATTTATATATTGAAAAAAATAAAAGCATTCTTTTTATTTAGTATAAAAGGTTTTCAAAAACAAAGTTGCATTCTTAATTTGATGCCACCTTGTATTTAAGTATAAATTCATATTAAAAAACTTATTTTTTTTATTTTGTACAAAAGTTATTGAAAAACAAAATTGCTGGATTAATTTGATGCCACATTGTATTTAGGTACAAATTCATGTATTGAAAAAAACTTATTTAGTATAAAAGAAAAAAAACTAAATTTTTTTTATTTAGTACAAAAGTCATTCAAAAACAAAATTGCAGGACTAATTTGATGCCACCTATGTATGTATATTGAAAACAATTTTTTTTATTTAGTACAAAAGTTATTCAAAAACAAAATTGCAGGACTAATTTGATGCCACTTTGTATTTAGGTACAAATTCATATATTGAAAAAAAATTATTTAGTATAAAAGAAAAAAAATAAATTTTTTTTATTTAGTACAAAAGTTATTCAAAAACAAATTGCAGGATTAATTTGATGCCACCTTGTATTTAGGTACAAATTCAAATATTGAAAAAAAATTATTTTGTATAAAAGAAAAAAAAATTTTTTTTATTTAGTACAAAAGTTATTCAAAAACAAAATTGCATGA
>JAYXIM010043246.1:0-11786 GCA_037575425.1 Anastrepha fraterculus
CACACTCATTCCAGCGCTTGCGCGCGTGCATCCGGACGACTTCATAGTCCTCCGTTCTCCCGTCATTACACATTTAGCTAAACTTGTTTTTTTTTTGCTATTGAGGTGCATTGCAAAGCATTGAAAGCCGAAAAGTGTGGGAGTTGCCTTTCGACTCACCCACTAAAACCCACGCCAGCTCCGTTTCCCTCCCACCGCGGGACAACTGTTAAGCATAACTTCGCGGGAGGGGGAGCGGCCTGTTGTTGTTGTTGTTGTAGCAGCATAAACATTCCCCATACTTACTTAAGTGAATGCTGCTGGAGTGACAGTCCTTGGCCGGATATAAATCCGGGTCGTTTCGGTAACGTAGAACCGACTGTCGTGAAAACGAACGGTCTTTTTGCCAATTCATGAAAATTTGCGCTGTGTTGTTCACTGACGTCGACCGTCAAGTATCACTTGACGGGAAGGGAACGACCTATTGCCAATTCTTGGAAATTTGCGCTGTTATTTAGCGCAACGTCGCCCGTCAAGTATAACTTCACGGGCGGGAGAGCAGCCTATGCCTCTTCATGAAGATTTGAGCTGTTGTTCAGCGCGACGCAGTTTTGAGATTCTTATGACTACATCAAAATATCCACTAGTTTGAAAGGCGTAATTGGCTTCCCCACCCTAGTGCTTAACTCAAATCGCAGACAGGCAAACAAAACATATTCTGCGCCGTCTGCAGTTGATGCACAAAAGGAACAGTACGGGTCGTCTTCCTGCGTAAACCTATCTAAATAGGATTTAAAGCACCCATGTTCCATTAGCGTTTGAGTCAGTTAGTAGTCTAACTGGCCATGTTTACGGTTAACCCATTTGGCGATTATGGGAATCAAGCGGCACGTCCAGCGTCCGTTGCCAGAGGACCTTTATTTTTCCTGCCATGAATGCAAGCTACGCTCTCTTGCTTCTTTGCGAATTGTCTGCTGTTCTGAAGTAGCTTTGTTCTTGTAAACTGCAGCATACTCGTTTGCCATTAAATTGATTGGGAGTAGTCCTGCAATAAACATAATAACGTCTTCTGATACCGTGCGAAACGCGCAGCACACTCTGAGGGTACTCAATCGGTAAACTGATTTCATGCACTTAACATATGAGTTGAAATTTGTTGCTTCCGCCCATGCTGGAGCTGCATAAAGCAAAATCGATGAGACCACAGCATTAAGTAGTCTCCTGTAGTTTTGCCTAGGGCCTGTGGTGTTCATCATTATGCGCATTAGCGCTGTTACTGCCTCTGTCGCTTTGCTGCTCCCGTATGATAGGTACTCTGAAGTTTGAGACCATAGGGTCAATTATTACGCCCAGGTATTTAATAAACGTCTTCGATTCTATGGCATTATTACCCACCATTATATTGGCCACCTTCTTCCTGCTGCTAATGAGCACTGCTTCCGTCTTATGATCCGCAAGAGTTAGACCGTTCTTGCGCAGCCATTATTTTACCATGCCAACAGCCTGGTTGCAAGTTGCTTCAGTTTGGTGGAGTAATTTAGCTACGACCGTAACAGCAATATCGTCATCAAACCCTATACTTTTTGACCCTGGGGGTAAATTGAGATGTAAGACTCCGTCATACATAATGTTCCACAGCAAGGGGCCTAGCACTGGGACTTGTGGAGCTCCACAAGCTATTTTATGTTCCTTTACACCCGCATCAGTATTATAGCGCAGGGTTCTGTCAGAGAAATAACTGATCATAATCTTGCGTATATACGTTGGAACCTACAAGTAATGAAGCGCCATCAGGATTTGGTTCCACTTCGCAGTATTGAAGGCGTTCTTTACGTCTAGCGTTGCCATTAGGGAGTACTCCTTGCTACCGTATCACCGGCGAGTTCCTTCGGTTGCCTTCTGCGCAAAGGTTTTAACTGCATTTAGCTAATATCTTGTCAGGCATGCGTAGCACGTGATCTTTCCACTCCCTTCTTCGTTTTTAGCTCCAACTGGCAATGCCTTGCGTGTCGCATATTCTACTAATATCTTCATTTCGCACACGATCTCTGCGTGTATGTCCTGTGATTGATCGCAATTTTGCCATCTCAACCTTATCCATTGCTTGTTGTGGTGCAGTTGTATCTGCTCAGGTTTCAACAACATAGGTGAGTAATGGATGAACGGAAAAACTGATGTTACCCATCATGTCCGACCGACTGTCGCAGATCCTCCTGCCATTCAGCAGAAGGGACTGTACACAGTTGGTTAGACTGATGACGGGCCACTTTCTATGGGTAAAGCACATAGAAAAGGTAGGCATTTCAGAAAGTGCATTCTGCCCTGCATGTGAAGAAGAGGATGAGACGGCGGACTATTTTCTGTGCGTCTGCTCGCCTTCGCCCGAATCAGGCTTGAGGTCTTTGTCCCTGATGTGTTAAACTTCCACCTTGTTTCCTTGGCACCACAAGATCTACTCAGACTCCTTTGGAGGTCGGGTCCATTTAAAGAAAGTTAAAAAGGAACCCGAGTGCAGTATACTGGACTTCAGGTCGTGTGAGTTCTGTACTTGCTAGTCTGGCCCGACAAAAAAAAATAAAAAATAAGTAAATCGCGGAAGCATCTAGAAATTCGTGCTGCTTTACTCACATGGTAGCGCAGGTAGCCGCAATTAAGGAAGCAGTGGATTGGTTGCTCACTTCGGTAATTACCGTTAAGGAAGTAAATATTTTCTCCGAGAGCCATCGGGACGCTCGAGGGAGCTCCTAAGGCTAACAAAACCACAGCTCTCGAGTTTGGAGGGTATCCTTACCGAGCATTGTCGGTTAGGACCTCAAGTGCGTTCCACAGAAGCGGTCTTGAGGACGAGGTGGAATCATTTCAACACCTTCTCCTCAGCTGACCTCAGCTCGGCTCTGATTTTTTCGCTACACGTACTAACCGGCTCATGTAGTTGTTTACTGCGGCCATTAATTCTTTCGATGATGTATTTATGGTACCCAGGTAGCAGAATTCCATAACCTACTCGATACTTTTTCCATATGCTGCTAGATTACACCTGAGCGGTTGCTTAGATATTGTCACACTCTTCGTCTAGGCTACCGATATCTACATGTTAAATGCAGAAGCAGCTTTCTGGAGGGCATCCAAAATCCGCTGAGATTCCTAATTACTGCCAAGACACTGATGGCAATATTGCGTTTTTCGAGAATTTCAATTACATCTTTAAGCAAAACCCTATCAAAAGCTTTTGTCAGGTCGATAAAACTAAAAAAAACTGATTTTTTCTGTACTCAAAAGCCTTTTTGACGAGTTGACGCAAGATAAAGATAACATCTACTGTCGATCTCTTCCGTCTGAACCCTAGTTGCTCTTCTGCAATGCCAGTTTCCGCAATATAGTCAGCTAATATTTTAGTAACCCAATAGTTGTCTAGCAGTTTCTTAACCCCTTTTTGAATATAGCAATAGTGTAGGTGTGCTGCCAGGCCGAAGAGACTTTGCGATTTTGTAGAATGATGTTTAAAAGAGAGCGCACTTCAACCAGTGCAAAGCACTTAGCGGTAATTCTGAACTCCATACTTAGTTCGAAATTAAACATTGAAAAATGGGTAAGGAAAGCAGAAATTGTTTTATATGCCTTTAAACGTATGCTAGGAAGAAGATGGAGTCTTCAACCAAAGTATACTTTGGTACTGGTACACTGTACAAGGCGGTTATACGACCAACTTTATCGTACGGATCGTTAGTTTGGTGGAAAGCATTAGGAGAGATACCAATACCAAACTCACTTGGTAGAATACAAAGACCAGCCTGTGCAATAATAGTCGGTGCAATCAGACTTTTCCTAGGAGCCTCTGAACGCACTGACACACGTTGTTCCGGTAGATCTGCATATCAAGAAGATGGCAACCATGAGTGCATTTGAGTTATATGAAGCGGGCCGTTGGAAGAAGAAAAAACGTATGGCCATGCCAGTCTATTTCTGCGATAAACTCAGTCTACCTCGGAGAGGTCTGATTATATCATCCCGACGGTGACATTCAATATAAACCTTGCCACTCTCGTACCATCTCAGAACAAATAGGGATTCACACTTAACAACTTCGACACTACAGTCTATACAGAGGGCTCCAAAATTGATTGTGGCGTTAGAACAGCAATTGAAAAATCTGCGCGTCTCCCTAATATCTGCAGTGTTTTCCAGGCAGAAGTCCTGTCAGTTGGGGAAACTTGTAGGCTACTAGCCGCAGATTTCACTTCTAAGTGTAATAACGCTGCTCTTTCAGGTAGTCAAGCTGCAATCCAGGATCCGGCTACAACTACCTCGAAACTGGCGGAACAAAGTAGGAATAGCTTCACCATCTTGAGTAGAAATCTTAAAGTTACCTTAATCTATATTCCGAGACATCGGAACATTGAAGAAAACGAAAAGGCGGACGAAAACGAAAAAGCGGCGTTCTTGCAGAATCGGAATTCACATCACTGGGTGCAATCGAGAATGAGATTTCCGCAAAATACCTCTGAATTGCGGGCTGTAGATTGGAAATAACCAGACGACATGTAAAATTAGCAGAACGTTTTGGCCCGCCTACAACCTGAAACAACCGTCCACATTGATAGACATGAAACGACGAGACGCTGAGAGACTCATCGCAGTCATAACTGGCTTTTGGTTCATCCGTTCGGAAAACAAGCAGCTAAAATGGGCATCCCTCACAACACGCACTGTGACAGTTGTAAACAACCCAAGAAAAAGGAAACGATTTTCCATTTCCTCTATGCAATGCGCTGCCCTATGAAAGAAGAGGATGTCAACTCTGGTCAAATCACTATTCGGGAGTCTCGAAGAACTTGCGAGCTTACACATCAACAACCTAAAAGGGTTCCCTAACCGCACACACTGGATACAGTTATGTTGTAAACAAACGTTAAACAAGTTGGTAATGCGGATGTGGCAACTTAATGATGCGGAAGCGCCAGTTGTATTCTGGATGAATCATCACTTCAACCAACCAACCAACTGGGTCAATACTAAAAATCCTTTTTTATAACGTTCGCCTTTGGCAGGCCATGGAAAGTCTGTAAGTGTACTTGTATTGCTACTAAGCAGGAAGTTTGCTGAGTTGGACGCACAATTAAATTAATCACTAAATGAGTTTGCGCTTTTTGAAAAAAAAAACACAAAAAAAAACGAAAAAATATGCTTATGAGGTGGAAACTTATTTTCACGAATGACTCAGCGTAATAAATGCGGAAATATAGAGCTGCGTTACATAAATACACTTCAACAGAACTTACAAAAACATTGCTTATGCTAGAGCTTTCTTATTCACAACACTGCAATTAAGTATTGCCGTATATTTTCTGCGTCCTCGAAAGCCACTTAACGCGAAGTGCATATCTCTTTTGACTCATCAACTATTTTTACGCCAACTCGCCTCTTCTCAACCATCGAATGCTTATTCAAGTGTGAACTTCATTATTATTAAATTATCACGATCTTCAAGTTTCCACCTTTACCCAACACCAACTCGCTTAGTTCAACTCTTTCAACTTTGTTTCTGCATAGCAGAATGCGATTTCAGCTCTCAATTACAAAATTGTTTTCGAATGGCATAAAGGAAAGAAAACTATAAAAAAAGGCGAAGGAAAAGAGAATGGAATTTGTTCGAACTGAAGTGGAGCAAAAGGTGGCATAGCAACCATCTCACCCAAGACAAAACAAAAACCAATAGCAAAACCCGGAGCAATAAGAACGCGCACATTTTCTAATAAACGCTGTCCATTTGTTTTAATATCAGCAACGAAGAAGTATAATTGAATTTCAGCAAATGAATGAAGGTTCAAAAACAAATGTCTGTTTGAGTGCACTCAGTGTGTGTTTGTATGTGCGCGTGTTTGTGGGTATATAAAGGGTGGTTAAGTTTTAAGAGCCGGTGTTGAATGTGAACCGCACCTAAACGTCAACGACACCATTGGACTTCTCTCTTTGGGGTTATTTGAAAGAGAAGGTATACGTCGATAATCCAGCAACAATTCAAGAGCTAAAGGATGAGATAATTCGGCAGTTTAACGGCATAGAACCTCACTTATGCCTCTGCGTCATCGAAAATGTGGACAATCGGATGGAGGTGTGCCGCCGAGGCCGCGGTGACCAATTGGCCAATATTTTGTTTCACACGTAATTGAGCCATACCAATATTATTATAATAAAAAGAAACGACAATAATTTTCTCAAAAAATTGTATTTTATTCAAAATCAACACGGGCCCTTAAAACTTAACCACGCTTTAGATAAAGAACTATTTGCATTTGGTGGTCTTTGGAGGTGTGCCGCCGAGGCCGCGATGATCATTTGGCCAATATTTTATTCTATACGTAATTGAGCCATACCAATATTATCATAATAAAGAGGAACGACAATAATTTCCTAAGCAAATTGTACTTTATTCAAAATCAACACCGGCCCTTGAAATTTAACCACCCTTTATAAGAATTTATAACATCTCCTTGCGCGAGTATTATAACGGCTAAGCAGGAGGTCACTAAGCCATCGCTACCGCCACCACTGGCACCACTAAAACCAAAATAAAAACTTTCCGCCACAATAACAACAATAATGATAATACTCGTTTATGTAATAGCAGACGCACGAGCTGGAGCAAGTTAATACAAGTTTGTGCTAGAGTAGAAAACCTCAACAAAAATAACTGAAAGTATTCAAGCGAAAGAATCTATTTGAAATGCAATGATTCAACTGAATGCTTCTGCTGCGAAGATATGCACGTCAATACGAAACGTTGTGGCTTGACTTCATGAAGAGTTGTTTGGTGGATGCATCTCGAAGTAATTGCAGAGTCAGTTATAGCTGTAGTCGAGTTGAAAACACTCAAACATAGCTGGCGCAAATGGCAAAGTCGATGGAAGGAAGAAGTACATAAATTGATTTTATTTTTAGAGTTTTCAATTTATAGCAGAAATGCGTACAAGTTCTAGACGCTGCAAGGAATAGAAAGGAAGTTTTAAGTTATTAGATGGAAGCAGTGTTGGGAAGAATAAGAAATGGAGCTAAGTCAAAGTGGCTGTATTATGAGAATATTGTAATTAATTCATTTTCATTTAGCCAAAGGCACAGTTGGCATCAAGAGATGCGATGGACCGGCCAGGGCAAGAAAGCTATAGGGCCTTGCGACGTCTACTACCGATGTGATGTAAAGGAGCGCAAATTCGGTGTCGGATTTGTTGTGGGAGAGAGACTTCGTCGCCAAGTACTGTTGTTCACTCCGGTGGACGAGCGTCTCGCAATAATACGCATCAAAGCCCGTTTTTTCAACATATCGCTAATTTGCGCCCACGCCCCGACGGAAGAGAAGGACGATGCGACCAAAGATTCCTTCTATGAGCGCCTGGAACGTGCGAGGCGACTTCAACGCCAGAGGAATTTTTGATCCCACAGTCGGAAAATTCAGCCTGCACAACGAAACATCCGGTAACGGACAGAGGCTGATCGACTTCGCGGGGGTGCGAAACATGGTAGTCTGCAGTACCAGATTCCAGCATAAAAAGATCCACCAAGCTACCTTGCTGTCCCCTGATCGAAAAACACGAAACCAGATCGATCATGTTGCGATAGATGAAAGACACGCTTCTAGTGTATTAGAAGTTTCTGGGGATCAAATATTGACTCGAATCATTATCTCGTTGCAGCCAAACTACGCACACGCCTCTCTGCAGCAGAAAACGTACATCTACCTACGCAAAGAATGTTCAACACCGAAAAGATGCAATCACAACAGACAGCCAGCAGATTCGCCACTCGACTCTTCCTCCTGCTCTCAGAGAGCACTGCCCAACAAACCGGCATGCACGAGCAATGGAGCAACATTTCTTGTTTCCCCACGTACCGCCGCCGAAGAAGAAATCGGATTCCGGCGAGCCCGAAAAAACAATTGGTACGACGAGGAATGTCATGCTGCCGCAGAAAGAAAGGATGCCGCCTATAGAGCCACGCTGCGATCGGGCGCAATGCGAGCCATGTGGGATCGCTACAAAGAGCTAAAACAGAAAAGAGGAGTATTATCCGATAGAAGAAACGAGAGGCCGAAATACGTGAGTGCGAGGAGCTTGAGATGCTGGCCAACAGGAACAACGCCCGAAAATTCTATCAAAAAGTTCGGCGACTCACAGAAGGTTTTAAGACCGGGACGTTTTCCTGTAAGAACAAAGACGGCGATCTAGTGGCTGACATCCAGAGCAATCTTAAATTATGGAGGGAACACTTCTCGAACCTGTTAAACGGTGACAGCTGCGCATATCACAGAGAATGTGAAGATGCCGATACCCTAATCGACGACGACGGAATTTAGGCTCCGCTACCCGACCATGACGAGGTGAGAATAGCGATAACGCGGCTAAAGAACAACAAAGCCGTGGGCACCGACGGACTGCCGGCTGAGCTATTCAAACATGGCGGCGAGGAGCTGGTAAGATGTATGCATCAGCTCCTATGCAAAATATGGTCGGATGAAAGCATGCCTGCGGATTGGAATTTAAGTGTGCTCTGGCCAATCCATAAGAAGGATGATACTGAAATCCGTGCCAATTATCGCGGGTTCAGTTTTCAAAATATCGCCTATAAGGTTCTAGCGAGCGTATTGTGTGAAAGGTTGAAGCCCACCGTCAACCAACTGATTGGACCTTATCAGTGTCGCTTTAGACCAGGAAAGTCTACCATCGACCAAATATTTACAATACGCCAAATCTTGGAAAAGACCCATGAAAGGAGAATCGACACCAACCATCTTTTCGTCGACTTCAAAGCTGCATTCGACAGTACGAAAAGGAGTTACTTGTATGCCGCGATGTCTGAATTTGGTATCCCCACAAAACTAATACGGCTTTGCAAGATGACGTTGCTCAACACCAGCAGCGCCGTCAAAATTGAGAAGGACGTCTCCGAGCCGTTTCAATCCAAACGAGGTTTCAGACAGGGTGACTCGCTGTAGTGTGACTTCTTTAACCTGATGTTGGAAAGCATCGTACGAGCCGCAGAAATTAATCGCTCAGGCACAATATTTTATAAGAGCGTACAATTGCTGGCGTATGCCAATGATATTGATATCATCGGTCTTAACAACCGCGCTGTTGGTTCTGTCTTCTCCAAACTGGATAAAGAGGCAAAGCGAATGGGTCTGGTGGTGAACGAGGACAAAACGAAGTACCTCCTGTCTTCAAACAAACAGTCGGCGCACTCGCGTATCGGCACCCACGTCACTGTAGACAGTTATAATTTCGAGGTTGTAAAAGACTTCGTTTATTTAGGAACCAGCATTAACACCGATAACAATGTCTGCCTTGAAATCCAACGTAGAATCTCTCTTGCCAACAAGTGCTACTTTGGACTAAATAGGCAATTGAGCAGTAAAGTCCTCTCTCGACGAACGAATCTAACACTCTACAAGACTCTCATCATGCCCGTCCTAACGTATGGCGCAGAAGTTTGGACGATGACAACATCCGATGAAGCGACGCTTGGAGTGTTCGAGAGAAAGATTCTGCTTAAGATTTTTGGACCTTTTCACGTTGGCAGCGGCGAATATCGCAAGCGATGGAACGATGAGCTGTATGAGCTTTACGACGACATAAACATAGCGCAACGAATAAAGATCCAGCGGCTACGTTAGGTGGGTCATATTGTCCGAATGGATACAAACGCGCCGGCTTTGAAAGTATTCGATGCGGTAACAGCTGATGGTAGCAGAGGAAGAAGAAGGCCTGCTAAGCGTTGGAAAGATCAGGTGGAGGAGGACTTGGCTTCATTTGGCGTGTCCAACTGGCGCCGGTTAGCACGAGAAAAAAACGACTGGTGCGCTTTGTTAAACTCGGCCAAAATCGCGGAAGCGGTTATCGCGCCAGTTAAGTAGAAGAAGAAAAAGAAGGAGAAGAAGAATAATGCTTCATATGGCGGCCGTCGTAGCCAAATGGATTGGTGCGTGACTACTATTCGAAATTCGGAGAACGTAGGTTTAAGTTTCCTTAAAACAACAAAATAAAGAAAACGTTTTTTCTAATAGCGGTCGCCCCTCGGCAGGCAATGGCAAACCTTCGAGTATATTTCTGTCATGAAGAAGTTCCTCATAAAATACAGGGCGGCTGATGAAATCCGCTACCAAAAAAAAATTGAATAACTTTTTTTCTTTTTTAAGTTATCTGTTCCATTTTTATTTTAATTTGCAGATTGATCTTTAAAATTTATTAAAATGGATAACTGAGACACGCAAACAAGAATTTGGATAGTCCGCCGCTATCACGCACTGGAGTCCGTAGTTTTGGTACAGAGAGAGTACAGGCGGATGTTTGGCGGCGATCCCCCGAGCAGATGGACCATAATGAGACTGGTGAATAATTTTGCTGAGCAAGGAACAGTCGCAAGAAGGCCTTATCATCGAAACCCACCAGTTCGGACGGAGGAAACGATCGCTGCTGTAGCTGCAGCTCTACAAAGCAATCCAAGGGTTTCAACAAGAAGTTTATCTGCTCAACTTGGTGTCAGCCGATAGTCTTTGCAAACAATAATGCACAAAGATTTAGACTTATTTCCCTACAAAATTCAAATGGTTAACAAACTGAATGCAGCAGACTTGCCGATTCGCTTGGAATTTTGCCAGAAGATCCTGCAAATGGGGGAAGAAGACCAAAACATGTTAAACTGCCTTTTCATGTCTGATGAGGCCCATTTCGATTTAAACGGCAATGTGAACAAACAAAATTGTCGAATATGGAGTACTTCTAACCCACAGATAATCCACGAGACGGAATTGCATCCTCTTCGCGTGACAGTGTGGTGTGCGGTTTCTTCACGCTGTATTGTCGGGCCTTATTTTTTTGAAGAAAATGGTCACACCGTTACGGTTACTGGAGACCGTTATTTGAAAATGCTGAAAGAATTTTTTTTCCGGAACTACGCCGAAAGAGAATTCCTTTCAACTCTGTGTGGTTTCAACAAGATGGGGCAACGTCTCACATAGCCCAGACTGTTATGACAGAGTTGCGACGAAAATTTCCCAATAAACTGATTTCAAGAAACTCCGAATTTCGTTGGCCCCCAGGTCGCCTGACCTTACTGCACCTGACTTTTTCTTGTGGGGTTTATGTAAACAAGAAGTTTATAAAACAAAGCCAACAAATTTGGAAGAACTAAAACAATCCATTCGGGCAACAATTGCGGCTATTCCTGTCGCAACTCTCAAAGCAGCAATGAACAACTTTTTACTAAGATGCCGCACTTGTGTCAACGAGCATGGGGGGCATTTAAATTCAATTATATTTAAAACTAGTTAAGCTACATTTAATAAAATTTAATGACCTTCAACTTGAAAAAAAAAAATTAATGAATTCCATGCACTAAAAAAAAAGTTATTTGAGTTTCTTAATGTAGCAAAATTCATCAGCCACCCTGTATTTGCCGCTCGGAGTCGGCTTAAAAATTTAGGTCCCCCTATTTGTGAAACATCATCAGCACCATAAACACAATTTCAGCGGCATGGCTTGCATTTTCGCCTTTATCAAAGAAAAACTGTATAACTTAATGAATCAAACGAAAAATTGCAAAATGTCACCATGAATACGAGCATAAACTTAAAATGTTTGATCGGTACTTTACGAGATATCCATCACAAGAACCATCTACCGCAAAAATAATGGTTTTCTTTTTCTCTAAACTAATATTTAGCTGTACCTAGCATAAACCTTCACAGACATTCCACAACCATCAGCCGCACTTTTAATAAAAATAAACAAGTGAATTGAAAAATCCTCCATTACTCA
>JAYXIM010043250.1:0-11598 GCA_037575425.1 Anastrepha fraterculus
TATGTATATATACTCGTATAGACAATATTTTTGTTAAACTATGGACTATGTCACGAATAGACCTATTTTCAGAATATTCCCATACCTTAGAGCATCTACTCAGTAAATAAAGGGTATTTCTAACAATAACTCCCAGATGTTAGCAGTGAATAATTCATTGGCGGCACCTTTTTTTATGTCATCTTTGACATTTGTCAAGTAGACAAACCATAGATAGGCCAGACCAAGGAGATAGGCCAGTACACATACCATACCAATTTTAACCATGAATACTCAGACGATAGAACAACGCGTTGAAATGATTGAAACTAAGTATGAAAATTGTCAATTTTTATGAACAACATTTCAAAAAATTCGCGCTTTTGTTGGTGGAAATAATCATCTGAATGAGTCAATAAATCTTCAGATATGAAAGAAGAATATTGCAAAAAATATATGGGCCTGTAAAACTGCAAGATGGTAACTATCGAATTAGATACAATCATGACCTGCAACTATTAGCAAAAAACGAAACCGTGATAAGATTTATAAAATCGCAGAGGATAAGATGCGTGTTTAGAATACCCAGGGAGAGAACAACTCGGAAGGCATTTGAATTACGTCAAAGAAGAAGACGCCCCAGAAAAAGATGGATCGAAGACTTGGAAGTTGATCTTGAAAAGCGAAACGTGCGGCAGTGGAAGGAGGTAGACCTAGATAGAGGCAGATGGCGTAAGGTTGAGAATAAAGCAATGGTTCACCAAAACTGTGATGCTAAGAAGAAGAAAGAGCAAAAAATTGTTTTAAAAAGAATAAGCGATATTCGGAAATGAAGGCGAAGGGAAAATACTCGGTTTTCGGACGAGCCAAAAAAATTGGAACAAACTTAGGCACAGCCCAGAAAATACGCTTTATTGAGCGGTAAAGATCGTTTCGGGCAAACAAACATCCAAATCGTGCTGGCAAACCGAATAATATGGCAAAAAGTGTTAACAAAATTTAAAGGCTGTATTTTTATGGATTATAAAACTTTGACATTTGTTTTGATTTTAACCAACTTCCTGGCCAAAAATTCTATGAGGCAAATAAACATAGGAGTGTCTCGTCATAATTTAAATATTTATAAAAAGTTAGATAAATTTGGCAAAAAATGTATTTATGTATTTTGTGGCCTAAAATACAGGGCAATGACAAATCTACTCTAAAGAGGGTCTTATTCAGAAGCGCAACAAGGCGTATCGAAAATGGAAACACTAGAAATTGAACGTAGAATGTTTTCAAGGCTCACAGAAAAGAAGCCACCAAAGCCATTACACTTCAAAAACTGAAATATTATAAGCATCAGTTCAGCACAGGAATAGGTTCTAAAAAAACAGTGGAATTATATTGGTTGAATAGGGATTAGAAACAAAAGTAATCATGTTTCCGAAAATATAAATGTATGAACTGAATGAGGAATTTGTACAATTATCCGGTTGCAGTAGTAATATACGTCGTGAAATGTAGACATGGTGCAAAACCTGGTTTTACCTTCTCCAATATTGATGATTATGTAGTTGTCGAGTTCAGACTCAGTGCGAAATCTAATGCGGTTGGTGTAGACGACATTCGTCCCAAATTTTTCAAATTTTGATTGCCTGATTGCCCGAATTTTACCTTATTTGTCTTAAACCACATTTTAACCACGTATGTTTTTCCTCACTATTCCAGGTCGTCTAAAATCAACCAGTTTATGAAATCGAATGGGCGCATATTGCCTGCTCAGATAAATTATTTGCTGACTCCGAACCTGCTGGTCAATCGCTACCAATCTGATTTCAGATCCAACAGAAGATGTATAACGGGGCTAATTACAGTAAAATTTCTGTAAAATTTTATGGACTCTCGTGAGCCCAAATACCTCACTCGTCGAGCGAATTCAATTCACTAGATCGGCGCGATCACTTAACCTGCTTAGTGTGAAATGCAGTTGTCTTATAATCTGAATGACAGTTCTTCGTTTTTGCTGTTCGTTTTTGGATTGCTCTGCACAAAAGATCAAAACCGTCCGAAGTATATTGTGCCTTAAAAATGAAAGTTCTTCCATTGCTTCCTTGTTCTTCTCCTCCTACTTCCACTTTTTTACAGTCTACTATTTACCTTTGCCAAATCTTATTTCCTGAAACACCTCTATTTTTAATGTTGCTTTTAAGCATTTGGAATTAAGCTCAAACACAACTTATGGTTGTGTATTTGCTTATTAAATAAATAAATAAATGAATCCATGAATGAATTGTTGCCCTCCATTCAACATCGCCGATCACCTATCAATTTTTGGTCCGACCTAACCAGCGTAACTAAGAGGATGTGAAAGGACGAATCCGTCTAATTGTCCCCAGCTGTGCTCCATATAGAAATTTTTGGCAACTGTGAAAGCCAAGTTAAATAAAAGTAAGGATGCATTTCACAAGAAAACGATTCAATGTTGCTTAAATGGTATAAATAGGCTGCACAAGTTGCCAAAGAGTGCCGTATTCAAGGGATAATGAAGTCAATTAACAAACAAATTCAAAGAATTTACACAACAACAAGGTATCATACATTTTTTACCACACGATTATTTACATATAAAAATATCCTTTCTTTCAAGATAAAAATTCACGAAGTCTTCGTTTTCTTTCCGAAGTCATTGACGCATTTTAACTAAGGTGAGCCTTAAAGTAACCTTTTAGTATATCTGGTTTTAATAAACTTTTAATAAGTGACGCTTATTAGTGAATACATACATACACAGCTATCCATTGAATTTTATTGGCTGTTTAACTCACCTGGAAAGAAAGAAAAAAAACAGAAATTATAGAAATATTTTCAACAGTTAAGTTAAGTGTAAATGTTGTCAATGATATCAAATACGAGTATTTAGCAAGAATACAAAGCAACTATGTACATACATACTCAGACATATGCAAACAAAATCGTAATTGAAAAAATAGTAAATAATAAAACAAGCTCCCGAGCATTGTGATAACAGGTGTTGCGCAGGTGCCTCAATTATCACTACAATACCACTTCAATATTTACGACATATTCGTAGAAATATGCTATTAATGCCCGAATTCTGTAAGCAGTCTCAAGTCACTAATTGAGACCGTTCGTGGTGAAATTTGATTTTGAGACTAGTTGCAATTCAGTAAGCAATCTCACGTCATTAGTCTCAAAAAAAAGTCACTAATTAGTGATCTACTTCTGAGCAGCTCACAAAACGAAAAATATGGAAGCGGAATTAATTATTTTATATATATTGCAAAAAAAGCGCGAAAATGAAGCGAAGTAATATGTTTTGGGTAAAAATTTCTTAAGAAGACGAACAATTGTGTATTTATTGACGTTTTAGAAACATGCTTAGACGGATTCTGGCAAGTTTACGCAGCACGGAAGACCCATTCCTTCTGGAGGAAGACGTTTTCAGGAGGTTTTTTAGATTCCCGAAATCCTTCTGCTGGGAACTTATTCAAGATCTCAAACCACTTGACAAGTTTGAGCGGAATTCGAGAATTCCATTTGAGCTTCGTGTGGGCTTGATATATTAATAAAAATATATAGGTATGCATTACAACATATTACTTTCAGTTTGTTTCAGTACTATATTTTCTGGCAAGTGGCTCCTACCAAAGCATAATAGGAAACTGCCACTTCTCGGCAATGAGTCAACCAAGCGTGTCGAGATGTATTGAGCAAATTTGCAAAATGGTAGGGGAACACAAAGACTTTAAAATTAGTTTCCCCAATGCTGCGCATTACAACAGCATAAAGAGGGGGTAAGTTTTGAACATGGTACAAAATATGCATTTGCGCCATTTCAACGGCTTAAAATGTGCAGCTTCCATAACAAATTCGGAATAAAAGGCGTCATAGTTGCTATTGACTGCACACATGTTGCAATACTTTACTCGCTGGAGTAGTACCTCATGAGTATATGAATCGCAAGGGATACTACAGCATTAATGTTGAAGCCGTGAGTTTATAAAAAATAAATACTGGTTTATCAACATTTTGTAATGTTTATAACTAATAACCCCATTCCTAGATTTGCAACGACGAACTAATTTTTCAAAATGTCAATGCACGATTCCCAGGATCATGTCATCACGCCGTACATGGACAACTTCGCCGGTGAGAATCAAACCCATCAGGGAACACATTTTGGGAGCATTTAAATGGCTTTTAGGCGATTCAGGATATCCTTTGGAGCCATGGCTACTAACACCAATAGAAAAACCTTCTTCCGCTAGCGAAGAGATTTTCAATAAAACACATATAAAAGCAAGGAACACAATTGAGCGTGCCTTTGGAGTCCTGAAATCACGATTTCGGTGTCTATCCAAAGAGCGCGTTCTCAGATATTCGCACAAAAATGCGGCAGCTATCATCTATACACGCGTAATATTCCACAATATGCTGCAAAAACGTGACAAATTCACTGATGAGGCCATGCCACCAGAAGACCCATCGAATGATGAAAATAGTGAACCAATAAGGTCAACAGAATATTATTCTGAAGGCAGAAGGGCGCGGCAAAATTGCATGAACGCACTTACACTTTAAAATTTTTGTAAAAAATAAAATTTTTAAGCTTTATATAAACTTCAAAAACTTTTTTATTTATAAGACACAAATAGTCACTTAACACTATTTACATCCGATATTCAATGGCAGCGGTATGCTGGGTTTTAACAGTAAACTTTAAAACTAAATAATACAAAGCAAGTATTTCGCTTTTGAGGAAATATAAATCGCAGTCTTCAAGTCAATGCATATACATACATATATAAGGATGTACATTTAACATTTCGCTTTGTTTTGCACTGTTTATCTGCAAAAAAAATCATACATATTTTAAAAGAAATCAGGAAATTTCTTTTATTTTACAGCTTACCCAGCTAGTTCATTTCAACGAAATGTATATAGAGATGCAGTTCAACATTTATCGATTACTAATTTTGTTTGTCTCAATTGAATTGTTGATAAACCGATTCAGGTAAAAGGTTTATAAAACAGAAATTAAAAACGTTATTTTGTATGAGCTTAGTAATATTCATATGCTTTATGTTTTTGATGAAGAATTTCGCTTGATAAATGAGTTTAAAAAATTCCATTACATATGGAATCGATAAGTGAATTGTTGCTCAACTCTTTGACTATCTCTAGCCGATACGTGCTATCAGCTGACTGTCTCTATTTATTTTCACCATGATATTTGGTGAAATTCTTGTGACTTTCCCTTACTGAATAGCAAAATCGTCTCAAGTCACAAAAAGAGTCACTAATTTATAATCTCAATTTTAGTGACTTGAGATGAGATTCGCTTACAGAATTCGGGCATAAGAGACACAACGGGAAACTATCACTTTGTATTACATTCAGCAGTGTAGGGGTTAGGTTAGGATGATAAATTACGACGTTTGGCCTTTAGCTATGGTGAAAAACGAAGTTGAGCGAGCAACTTCGGCTGCCACGTCATTGAGTACTAGACAACAGCTCTTCTGCTCGGTCATTTCACACGTATTCACACACTTGTGCAATTAATCGTTGTTTGGAAGTCAACGAAGTGATGTGATTGACTAATTTGTTGATTTTTTTCGTATGCCACCGGCACAATCTCAGTTTGTTTTTGTAAACAATCCGTAGTCATGACCCCGGTTACGTCAGCCAATCAGCTGATTCTTTAAAATTCGCTGAGCGCCGGTTGAAAGTGCGTTCACATATGCAGTGGTTAGCAATAACTCCACAAAAATTAGTCTACCCGTTCACATATGGCAGATTAGATGTCACATTGAGTTCAGTTGTTAATACTATTTCGAAAGGTTTTTCTTCATAGAAATAGGTTTGGTGGAATATTTTGGAGTTTTCGGTTTGTTTAATTATTATTAATGATATGAAGGATAAGCAAAGAGCAGCAATAGTTAATTTAACTGCGCGATTTGCGGCTAGTAATAGGCACTTGGAGGAAATTCGTAAACGACGTAAAAATTAAGGCAGCGAAATTCGATATTACAATTTATAATTTCGCGATGTCTGAATTTGGTATCCCCACAAAACTAATACGACTAATACGACTTTGCAAGATGACGTTGCTCAACACCAGCAGCGCCGTCAGAATTGAGAAGGACCTCTGCGAGCTGTTTGATACCAAAGAGGTTTCAGATAGTTTGACTCGCCGTCGTGTGACTTCTTCAACTTGATGTTGGAGAGCATCGTACGAGCCGCAGAATTTAATCGCTCAGGCACAATCAGGCCTTAACAACCGCGCTGTTAGTTCTGCCTTCTCCAAACTGGATAAAGAGGCAAAGCGGATGGGTTGGTGGTGAACGAGGGCAAAACGAAGTACCTCCTGTCTTCAAACCAACAGTCGGCGCACTCGCGTATCGGCACCCACGTCACTGTTGACAGTTATAATTTCGAGGTTGTAAAAGAACATTTATTTAGGAACCAGCATTAACACCGATAACAATGTCAGCCTTGAAATCCAACGTAGAATCTCTCTTGCCAACAAGTGCTACTTTGGAGTAAGTAGGGAACTGAGCAGTAAAGTCCTCTGTCGACGAACAAAACTAACACTCTACAAGGTTCTCATCATGCCCGTCCTAACGTATGGCGCGTGGTCGATGACAACATCGGATGAGGCGACGCTTGGAATGGTTAAGAAAAAGATTTTTGGACCTTTGCACATTGGCAGGCGGTAGAACGATGAGCTGTATGAGCTTTCCGACGACATAGACATAGCACAGCGAATAAAGGTCCAGCGGCTACGTTTGCTGGGTCATGTCGTCCGATTGAATACAAACGCTCCGGCTCTGAAAGTATTCGATGCGGTACCAGCTGGTGGTAGCAGAGGAAGAGGAAGGCCACCTCTGCGCTTTGTTAAACTCGGTCAAAATCGCGTAAGCGGTTATCGCGCCAATTATTATAATTTCAATAATATAATTTCAATAATAAGCCAAAGAGACTATGGACATACGCTTTTTCCAGAATTACAATAGTATCTAACAAAAATTATATGTGAGAATGAGAATTATGTCTTGGTCCAAGTTTTTACTTTGACGCGTAAAAAGAATGATCTATTACACAGAAAACACAGGGTTGTATGTCAAAAAGTATGGTTATTATCTAGGATTATTTTATAATCTCAGATTTCGAGAGAGAAATTGGTAATCTCGCTTTTTAATTAGAGTTCTGCTTATGTGTGAACTTATAATAACGGTCCAATATGGGCTACACCTTCTGATTTTTTTTCACCATGCGTCTTACTACCTAGTAACAGTGACCTCTAATCATATCTACCAATGAATGGAAGGAGGCAATTTAGATCTTTTTTCACTGGTCCTTGGCCAGATCTACCGCGCCACTCAACATTTGGGCAAGTTTCCTGGCCTATCTGCTATATATGTTTGAATGAAAATAGAGAAGTGAGTGCCCGTGTTATGCAGTACACTTCGCAACGAACTCATTTAAGGACTTCACGCATTCGATTGCTTACTTCGAAAAATAGCTGTTCCTTCACCGATTTAATTTTGGCTTGTCTGTTCGAGGATACTATGCAGTAATAGTTTTGATAGACGGCGGTGTTAATCGGGATTATCAGCATAGTTAATTCTGATTGAAACTGCAAGTGTGACAGACAGTTGTTAGGCGGATTAGCGAACAGCTGATTTGTTTATTGGATAGTTTTATAAGTAAAAGATGGACCGCAGACAGCAAATACGGGTAATAAATAATTATTATTTATTAAAAAAAGATCTTAAATTGCAATTTCTCATACTGCTTTGATATATACGTTCCAAACGAATTCGTTTTTATTGATGCTACCTCCTAAATTTCTTCTAAAACTAATAAATAAATAAATAGTTGACGCTGTTCCACAAATAGAGGGGCCTACAGTTTCAAGCCGACTCCGAACGGTAGATTTTTTTTTCAGAGATTTTTCATGGCAGAAATACACTCGGAGATTTGCATTGCCTAACGAAGGACGACCGCTATTACAAAAAACTTCCGGATTAGTTTCACTTAATACAAGAAATAATTCCGTTGATCCCGAGTAACGCCACCATGGTTGTCTATGCTATAAGACGGTCCAAAGACTTTTTTTGTCTTTGTGCTACCTCCTAAATTTCTTCTATGTCAAAAAAAAAAGAGAAATTTTTTTTGTTGTTGTACCAGAGCAAGTTAGCACGAAAAAAAATTTTTTTTTAGCTCATCTCGTTAGGTCATTAGGTGCTCGTCTTTTGAAGCACAATTTGTCTCAGTATTCAAGTTTATATTTGAGTATAGAACCACTTATCCTAGGTTGTTCATTAAGTTTTGCAGTTCGATAAGAGGGGAGTTGCTACTAGTTTAAAGTTTTTTTGTTAGGTTGGTACACTCTTAATTTCAATGAATGTCGAGTTTGATTTCAATCTTTCAATTCATTCAAAAATTCATACAAAATGTCTACAATGGAAAAAATCAACTATCGTAGAAGTTTTAAAAGCAAATGAAATTTGAGAACGAATGTTGAAAATGTATAGGGATTTTTCGCCATCCATTAGTACAGTAGAAAGATGGGTTGCTGAATTTAAGCGTGGACATACAAGCCTTGAAGACGATCCACGTCAAGGACGTCCAAAACAGCAACTACACCAGAAATTGTAGAAAAATTGTGATTTTTTAGACCAGCTGATGGAAAAAATTCGTGAAAAAAGACCCAGTTTTCAAAATAATTTGTAATCAGGACAATGCTTCGTGTCACAAGAGCATTTTGACAATGGCTAAAATCCATGAATTGAAGTTCGAATTATTGAATCGAATTATTATATCCACCCTATTCACCAGATTTGACCCCTAGCGACTTCCATTTATTTCCAGATCTAAAAAACAAAAGACATGCGGGAAAAGCGTTTTCATCAAATGATGAGATCATAGCATTTGTGGAAGCGTATTTTGCAGCCCTTCCAGATTCTCACTTTAGGGATGGAATTAATAAATTGGAATCTCGTTGGAACAAGTGTATTGATGTGATTTGCAGGGAAACTATACTGAATAATAAAGTGAATAATTTCAAACCATGAAATTGTATTTTTCCTATCGAATCGCAAAACTTGTTTAGCTTAACTTGAACTAGCCATAGTATTGAGTTAATGAATGAGGGTAACGATGCTCACATAAAAATTAGTACAGGTAGCATTTGTAATTTTAATCTATACCGCAGTCCGATATAAAAGGAAAATAATTGTATTTATATGACATGCACATCGATCCACCGTCCAATTAAAAGCCAGCAATCTAAATTCACACTCCATTTAAATTATAAGGAAGTTTCATAATAATTAGTTTTTCTAACATTTTGCATAGGCAAAATTGCCATTAATATCTGTATATGTATATGTATAAGTGCATTGTATGTGCTTGCAGAGAAACTAGAAAAATGATCGCATTTGTTTAATGATACAATAAAGCACTTGCCATGCTTATAACCAATTATGCAACATTTACAATGCAACTACGACAAGGAAAATGACCAATCAAATAGCGCCCCAATGGCATAAAAATTAAAATCAAAAAACTTTGTGAGTCTATGTATGTATTTTAATTATGCAGTCACTCAGGAACTGGTTAAGGCCACAATTACTATGCTATGCAATCCGACTACAGGACAGTCATATTTGAAGCTTTGGAAACCGTTACTTTGCAGGTGTATCCGCAATTGTTATGCAAATGAAAGTGTGGATGGCATTCTTATTGTAATTATGAGCAGCATACAAATTAGGGATGTAAATACTATTTTCGTGATCTTATTTTGAAATCCCGAGATCACGCGATTGTTGCGAAATTAACTAAATTTTGTTAAAAAAGTGTAACACCTATGTACAAGGTGACGCAAAATTAATCAAACTAGTTTGTTTACTAAATAAAAAATTTTGACTAAATAAAAAATTTTGACTAAATAAAAAAAAAAAATATTTTCAGTGATCGAAATCTTTATTTTGACCTATACGGGCCTTCTATATCAGCAGGCATAGCTTGTCGGTTTTGTAAACTGCAGCTGTCTTGTTCACAAGTGTCCAATATGATTGACGTACGACGCCATTTGCAAAAAATAAAAATCTTCCGATAGGATGATTAGTTTTGTGCCGCCTCGTATGGACGTTCTCAACCTATTTGATAATTTTAAACAACAAACAAGAGGATCCCAAAGTAATGTACAAGTCATATTATGAAGTTTTGCACCGTCGAAAAGTAGTTAATTGTGGTTTCACGTCCTCGTAAACATTCATCCTCCAAACATTAACCGTTAAAAATTTTACAACATAATGCAAAACGGCACTTACTGATGCTGATTATAAGCCGTAGAGGCTACTTGCCCCTGATGGTGAGAGCAACATGTGGCTGCACACCGTATGGTCCCCCTCTCTGTGGGTCTTAAAGCCGTACAGGAATCGTTTCACTGATCACATCTAACCGAAATTGAGTTCGGGTGGAGCCGTCTGTGACAAACGAAGCAGAAATAAAATTAGGTTCCAAGGTTAGACTCAATGACAGCCCTAGAAGTATTGGTAGAAACCTTGCTACATAGAGGTGTTCCTGTGACGAGGCGAGAGGTGAGGTTCAGCGCAATAGACAGGGTTTTTTTTAACCGAGTCATTCCGGTACATAGAACCGGCTGTCATATATATGAATGGCTTTTACTTTGCATGATGCGTCAAATACCACAAACGGAACCTCTACGGCTCCTCGGAGCCCCCCAGAGCAACATCAGACCCGTCTCACTTGCAAGAAACAACAGCAGAATTCAAGCTGACATAATTACAGCCATTTGTTTTACGTATTAGTGTGCAAATTTCAAGGTCAATACGTAGTGTTGCTGCTTTTTTCTAAATGGAAGCGCTGGTGTGAGTGGAAGTGAGGCGAGTGAACAAGCGCAAAAATAATAAATAGATTAAATAGTAAGAGATAGGAAAACTTGATATCAATAATTGAAATCGTGAAAGAGTACGACGCAAATTCGAATATAGAAAAAATGTAGATGAAATATAAATAACTATAAAAGCCGGGCAAAGTCAATATCCGCAATTGGCAAGCAAAAAATATAGAGACTGAGCGGTTCAATTATTTATGGGTAATAATGAAAAGGTAAAATGGTAAAATGAAAAAGGTAAAAAAGAAAAATAAAAGTATTCGCGTGCTGAGGAAAAAAATTTCGATATGTTGTCAGTCACTTATTGGAAACTCGTCGGTGTAATAAATGTGGACCATAAAACAAACCGATTGCAGCTTGTCTAAGATTTTTCGAAAGCAAGACTCTCCAGAAGAATAGAGAATCCATGTTTTTACCTCCTCCTATTTGTGGTGTGCGTCTTGATGTTGTTCCACAAATGGAGGGACCTACAGTTTCAAGCCGACTCCGAACGGCAGATATTTTTATGAGGAGCTTTTTCATGGCAGAAATACACTCGGAGGTTTGCCATTGCCTGCCGAGGGGCGACCGCTATTAAAAAAATGTTTTTAATTAATTTTGCTTTCACCGAGATTCGAACCAACGACCTCTCGGTGAATTCCGAATGGTGATAACGCACCAACCCATTCGGCTACGGCGGCCGCCATGTC